>PVJI01019827.1:0-30101 GCA_004026765.1 Micronycteris hirsuta
GTTCAACTATTTGCGTCCACCTATTTTCCAGTTTTGTTAACAATTTGATTACAAGCATTTTGAATTGCGCATCTGATAGGTTGACTATGTTGTCATCCATTAGTTGTAATTTGTTGTGGTCCTTCTTTTTGGCCATTTTCCTTCTTTTTATCTCGGTGCACTTGTCAGCTGGCAGATGCCTGCGACCTGGGTCTCTTTTGGATGACGTTGCCTCTGGGGGCGGGGTCTGGGAGGAAGCAATGGCGGCCTCCGATCACCGCAGGCTTCCGTCACTCCTTCTCTCCCCAGCTCCCCACCGCCTCCTCTGCCAGACTCGGCTCTGCTGGCTCAGCCCTGGCCTCTCTCCGGCAGCGTTGCTGGCTTGCGGGATTCACCCGTTGTTTGGGGCCTCGCCCTGTTCAGGCACTGGCGGCCTGAGTAGCGGCGCAAGTCACGGCGTGAGTGAGACCCTCCGTGAGCGCTGCTTCCTCCGCCCGTTTCTGCCCCGCTTACCGGCCTGGATGTTCGTCCTCTCCTACCTCCTGGGTGTCGGACTTCCCTTCAGTTCGATTCTGTCCGTTCTGGTTGTTTAATTTTTTTCTACTGCATTCATTGTACGGACATTCTGGATGTGCGGGCAGCAAGTGCGACTACCTACGCTGCCATCTTGGCGGAAGTCCCTTATGGGGGAATTTTATCAAACATTTAAAGAAGAATTAACACCAGTTTTGTACAGTCTCTTGCAGAAAATTGAAGAGGAGGCAGTACTTTCCAACTCATTTTATGAGGTAAGTATTATGCTGGTTCTAAAACTGGGCAAGGGCAACACGCTCAAAAGAAAACCATAGCCCCGGCTGGGTAGCTCATTTGGTTGGAGTGTCACCCCATACACCAAAAAAGCAAGCAGGTTTGATCCCCAGTCAGGGCATGTACCTAGGTTGTGGGCTTGATACCCCATCAAGGCACTTACAGGAGGCAACAAATTTATGTTTCTCATATCGACGCTTCTCTCTCTCTCTTCATCTCTATCTCTACCTTGCTTTCCTTCCTCTCTCTAAAATCAATAAAAACATATCCTTGGGTAAGGATTAATAAAAACAAACAAAACTGTAGACCAATATCTCTTATGACATGTATCAATTGGGGCCCAAAAAAAGTTCAACAAAATATCATATTTATTCATGATAAAAACTGCTAGTATATTAGGAATAGACAGGAACTTCCTCAAAGTCATAAAAATCATACAGCTAACATTGTACTTACTGGTGAAGGATTGATGCCCTCTAAAATTAGGAACAGGGCAAGGATGTTCCTCTTACTACTCTTATTCAATATAGTACTGGAAATTCTAGCCACTGTGATAAGATAAGAAGAAGAAATAAAAGGTAAACAGTTTGGGAAAGAAGAGATAACACTCTCTCTATTTGCAGACAACATAATGCTCTACCTAGAAAATCCCAAGGAATCTACCCAAAAGCTTCCAGAACTAAGTGAGTTCAATAAATGGGAAGGATACAAAATCATCACACAAAAATCAATTACATTTCTTTATAGTGACAATGAAACAAAATATAAAATATAATACTAGTTACAACTGCTGCAATAATGGAGTACTGAGGTATAAATTTAGCAAAATGTATGAAATTTCTATGTTGAGAATTACAGAATGCTGATGAAATGAATGAAAGAAATTCTGAATATTTGCAGAGACATAATGTAGATTGGAGGACTCAACATAATGCAGATGTCAATTCTGTCTAAATTGATGAATAGGTTTAATGTCCCTAATTCTTACCAAAATCTCATCTAAGTTTTTCGTAGACATAGATAAACTTGTATTAAAATTCATATGGAGATGGAAAGGGTCTACGCAAATTTGAAGCCAGAACAGATTTGAAAAAGAAGAATAAAGTGAGAGAATTATTCTTCCTGAAGTTAAGCCTCATTGTACAGCTACAGTAGTCAGAGCAGTATGGTATTTGCAGAGGGAGGGACACACAGATCAATGGAACAGAATAGAGAACCCAGAAATAAATCCATACCAACTGCTCAATTAATTATTAACCAAGAAACAAAGCAATTCAATGGAGGAGCAATAGCCTTTTGAATAAATTGGGCCATTTGCATATCCTAGGCTAAAAAATGGTTGCTGACCTAAATTTCACACCTTATACATAAATTAACTCAAAATGGATCATGGACTAAATGCAAAATGTAAAACTGTAAAACTTCTGAAAAAAAGAAAATTTTTGTGATCTCAGACTAGGCCAAGAATTCCTAGGCTTGACACCAAAAGCATAATCCATAAAAGGAAAAATTGGACCTTATCAAAATTAAAAACTTGCTTTGTGAAACACTCTGTTAACAGGGATAAAAAGGTAAATACAGACTGGGAGAAAACATTTGCAAGTCACATATCTGACAAAAGACTTGTATTCAGAATATATAAGATATATACTCTCAACACTCAACATTAAGAAGCCAAACAATTAGAAAATGGGAAAGCTACGTGAGTAGACAAATTTGAAGAGGGTATACAGAAGACAAGCTCCTGAAAAGTGCTCAACATCATTAAACATTAGAGATGAAAAATAAAATTATGAGGTATTACTATACATCTCAGAACAGCTAAAACAAAAAATAGTGGTAACATCAAATGCTGGCAAGATTGTGAGAAACTGGATCACTTACACATTGTTGGTGGGACTATGAAATTGTACAACCATTTTAGAAAATAGTTTTATAAAAAATAAAACACACAATCACCATAAAAATCTACTAATTGCCTTCATCCCAGAGAAGTAAAAACTATCTTAATTCAGAGACATAAAAGCTATGTTCACTCAGAAACTTGTATGGGAATATTCGCAGCAGTTATAATAACAGCTCCAAACTGGCAACTACACAAATGTTCTTCAGTGAGCGAATGGTTAAACAGGTTGTGGTACATCAATACCACTCAGCAATAAAAAGGAATGAACTATTGATATGCACAACAACTGGAGTGAACCTCAAGGATATAATGCTGAATGAAACAAAAAGCCACTTCCAAAAGGATCCATACTGTACAATTCCATTTATAAAACATTTGTGAAATAACAATTATAGAGATGGGATGGTTGCCAGGGGCTAGGGATGTCGGCGTGGGGGGAAGCTGGGGCTGGCTGTGGCTGTGAAGGGCTGGCACGAAGGGGTCTCGTGGTGATGGAACAGTTCTGTATCCTAATTGTGGTGGTGGATACATGCAGCTGCATGTATGATAAAACTGCATAGAGAAACATACATGTATAAATGGTGAAGTCTGAATAAGCTCTATGGTATAGTCTTTTTTTTCATTTTAAAGAAAAATCACTTTTTTTTTTTTTAGGGAAGTTATATTTTGGAAGAGAAGCAAGGGAATGTATTAGAGAAATGGGAGTAAGTAAAAAGGAGATAGCAAAAGCCAAGATCCCTATTCTGCCTTCTTAGTTTTTTGCTTCTTTACTTCGATCCCTTCTTTTCTGACTGGGAAAGGGAGGCTGAACTACCTGAGCTCTCAAAGAGCTCTTTAACTGCATTACGTATTCAATGGGGTATTTTATGGCATCACAACAATCGGGTTTACTGCTAAGGAGCAGATGCCCGTGGCACCAAGCTCAGGCAATAACTGAATTTGGAGGCTTAGTAAAGACAGAGCATTTTGAACAGGCATAGTATTTAGAAATGGTTAACTACTAGAGAGTGTGGAAATTGTTCATTATAAGCATAGGCTGGGAGGTTAATTTTCTACCTTCTTATTGGCTGTTTAGATGTCTTCCACTAGTATTTACTTTGAAATCCTAAGACAGTGAATTTAGAAATCTGTTACTGGCTATCTGAACTGTTAGTCTCTGAAAACAAGGTAAGACAAAATTTTGTATGTTCATGCAACACCCACTCCCCCTGCAGTTGGGGCATCCGTTTGCTTGGAGCAAAAGATTGGAAAGTAGAAGTTTGAGCACATCAGCCTTTTTCATCCTGGTTTTATTGGAAATAGACTTGTTATTTATGATTAAGACACCAAAAAGTTATCTTGGAAAAAATGATGGAATTCTGAAAAAGAAAATGTTCCTTAATGAGGAACGATAGGGAGAACTGTGAAGATAAAAGAATTTGAAAGACCAAAGGCACAAGATTGCAAAGGTGAGCTTGACCCGGAAGGTCATATGGAGGCACAGCTGTGCATCACGAATGGGCCTCCCGGTGGAATAAGTACAAAGCGTGGAATGCTGAAGGCTGGGAAAGGCATCTAAGGCTGAGGGGACTGGTGGATTTTTCAGAGCAGCTTTACTGAGGCAAGATTCACGTACCATACGATTCACCCATTTATAGTGTGCAATCCACTCTATTCCCAGAGTTATGCAACTACCATCACGGTCAATTTTAGCCACCCTCCTGAAGAAAACCCTCCACACCCTATCCCCATCCCCAGCCAGGGAAATCACTAGTCGACTTTTTGTCCTTATAAATTTGCCCATTCTAGACATTTTATGGAATTGTATAGTATGTGTATGATTTTTTGACATCACTTTTTTATTTAGCATCATGTTTTCAAGATTCATCTATTGTGTAGCATGTATTAGTACTTCATTCCCTTTTATATTTCATTTAATATTTAGTTCCATTTAATATCCCATTGTATGAGTGTGCTATATAGTGTTCATTCATTAGTTGATGACATTTGGGTTTATTTCTGCTGTTTGGCTATTATGAATAGTAGTGCTATAAACATTCGTTCACAAGTATTTGTAGACGTAGTTCTCTTGTGCAGATACCTAGAAGTGGAATCCCTGGGCCACATGGCAATTATATATTTAACCTTTGGAGGAACTGACAGACTGTTAGAAGCGCACCATTTCACATTCCCTCCAGCAGTGCATGAGGGTTCTGAATTTTCCACACCCTTGCCAATACTTGACCCTGTCCGCATTTTTTATTATAACCAGTCCTAACATTCAAGGTTTATCTGACTACACTTTGTACTTATTAAGTAAACTACTTCCAAGGTAGGCCCAATTCTTTGAAAGATGTTGAAGTAGGGTACGTTTTCCTTGACACTTTTATTCCTGTGCCTGTCCTTGGCCTCTTCCATGATTGCTTTCGGTCCGTTCCTTTGTTTGGATCCTGGTCTGTTTTGGGGTGCTAGCGACATTCTTTCTTGTATAAGTTTTGTCTCAGTTCCTTGTCTCATCACACAGAGCAGTTTCTAAGCGATTTGAGTTCTCCTTTGCTTTCAGCAGGATTTCTTGGAAGAGGAGTTCTGCCTTTAAACCCAAGTCCCCGCTCCCAGTGACATTGTGTCTGTTGCCACCTGTCTGCCTGTACCTCTGCCTCTGCCATTCACCTGCCTAAGGCTCCAGGTGCCCCTTTTCTTCTTAGATGGGGTGCTGGTTGATGGCCTCCTTTGCTCCAGGAAGCCTGTGCAATGCCTGACCCCCAGTTCTCTCTGTCTTAGCCCGTCTTGGCAGCTGTATGGCAAGTAAGTGATGAGAAAGGTAAACTTGGTAAGATGGAGACCAAATACTTGGCTTTAAACCCATAATACCCTGGGTCATTAAAATAATGGCATTACAGTTCTAACTTTCCGCTTGTTGCAAGATTACATTTCAGGAGGTGTCCCAGTTGCCTGCCAGTTACCGTTTTTATGTCTTGGGATTTCTAGCAGCCCTTCCAGCACATGCTGCCGTTTCAGATTCACTTGGTGCAATTAAAGAAATTACATGACTGCTAGTTCCTTCTCTTTTATCCCCCCTTAGATAAATTGTAGAATTCAACTTGATTAAAACATTTATTAAGTGAGATTTAATAGATTCCAGTAATGCTGTGTGTGTGTGCACTCATTATCCATTTCTTCCCTGTGCGCCAAGAATGGCCATGTGCACAGAGAATTGTTCACGGAACTCGCTTTATTCTGCAATTTACCAGCAATGTCAAATTAGGGGGTTTAATGGATTCCTGCACAGAAATTCCTAGTGTGGTTATATCAGCAGCAAGTTTCATTAAAAAGGGCTATTTTTCTCTACTGGGATTTCAGTAAAGAGACAATGTTTATTTTTTCAGTGGAAAATTGATTGTAACTAAGAGGATACTTGGCTTGAAAGTGGGGAATTATCATATCATATGATTAAATGAAAGCTTACCTTGTTATAAGGTAACTAGACATATCCCAGTAGAATTGAGACAATGTTTGATTAAGCCAGATTTTCCTACTTTATATTCAAGGAACAAATTAAAGAATAATTGAGATCCTTTTCAGATCTTTTATAAGCTGCATATATAAAGCTTCAGCTCCAGGTGGCAAAGCAATTAGCTGATGAATAAAATCAACCCCACTGTCATTCGTCAGATGTTTAAATTCTATAAACCAGATAAATTAATGTGTTCCTTAAGCCAAATAAACGGTCATGCTCTCCATGTTACCACTCAGTTCCCTGGGGGGAAAGGTTGGAAGCATGTTCATAGAACGGCTAGGATCTACTTAATCAGAAAGGTTGAAATTAAGTTGCCCATTTGATTTTCTGAAATAAATGTCCATCTGGCACAAAACACATTTTCCAAGCAAAGTTGTCAGACATGATGCTTTGGCTTGTTTAGTAAACTCAGGATAGGGCTGGACTCACCGTTGGGCTCCCCTGGCTGAATGGTTAACTAGCTTTCCATTTCCCTGTACTTAGCACTGAAGTCATTTATAAGCATCTGAAAGAGCTTTCATTTACTCCTTGTTCCCAAGTATCAATGCAGAGAATTAGAACCTCTGCTGCCTTTGTCTTTCCAGATTTATTTTTCGAGGATGTGTTTCCTGGGTAAGTACAACTTACCGCCATGGAATGATGACATGCTGGGCTTTTCCGACATTGACACCTAGATCAGGTACACTTAAGGCCCAGAGGACATGATTTTATTAGCTGGTAACTCAGTCTTTGTTGGCCAGTTGTCCTGTTCTGCCATTTTCATGATAAGCATTGCTTTCAGGGCCTGCTCACTGGTCTTTTTATTCATTTCCATCTGGTTTGCTTTGCATGGTGTTGATGCCTTGGTTACAGTGGATGCTACTCTGTGTTCCTGTAAAAGCAGCATCAGAGTCACCAGGGACGTTTTTGGAAATGCAGAATCTCGAATCCCCACCCCCCACTCTGTGCCTTGACTTATTGAATCATAATCTGCATTTTGTCCGATTCATGCAACACTATCGTTTGAGAAGCATTGTGTTAGAGGGCTTTGACTCTTCAAACGTATCCGGGGTGGGAGTCGTGAAGTGAAAGCACGTAGCCAGTGCGAGTATCTAGTCTGTCAATTTTCAAAACCTTAAAGCTTCTTTTCTTTTTCATATTTTATTCCCAATAGCCACTAGCGCTTCAAGAAGGTTAACAAAAAAGAAGGGCTGGGACTCATTTATTGTAATATTGATTATTGGAGTCCAGCATTCTTCAGGAACTGTAACAAAAATTGGTAATTATTTATAGAAATTGAATTTAGATCTTGCTGTCATTACCAAGAGGACTCTAGATAAGTTTTCTTGTTGAACTGCCAGCTGGCCATCTATTAAGTGCAAAATATTGGTCCCAATCTGGCATAGAAGACAGACAACTGCATTGGATGCTGAGGCACCAATATATCTGGTTAGGGGCAAGCAATTTCACTTTGAACTTGATTTCCTTCCCCATAAAAGGAGGGATTTGGAAATAGATGGTTCCAGGGTCTCTTTAAGACCTGAATGTTCCTGATTTGATGTGACTGCTGAAACTTGAATGAGATGTTTTGGCTCAATTAACCCAGCATTAGTCCAGTGGCTGGAAACGAACCCCACACAGAGGTTCTCCTGATGGTGTCAGAGTAGCATCATCCCTAGCAGTCATTTTGCAGCAGCGCTTGGTGCACGGTGCAGGAGTGTGTGCGTGTGCATGCGTGTGTGTACATTTGCCGCCTATAGTGGCTATGTGAATATTCATGTTGCACAGGGACTGGAGGGAATGAAGCAGCAGCATAAATATGTTTTAATGTGAGAAAGAATATGAAACTCATGAATAGCAGAATGAAACAAAACTCAACACAATCTTTGCTGTAAAATGAAAATTTGATATTTTCCCAATCCCTGGTGTGTTGTATACTGTTATTGTTTTTTTTTTTTTAAACCATAATATGTCTTTTCTCTCTCTTCCTTGCTCAACATATTTTATTTGGGTTTTCATTTTTCGTTTGGAGGCTTACTTTGGGTTATGTATGTGTGCTGAAGAAGTTAGGGTAATTATCTTTTGCTGCAAAAAGACATGGCTTCAAGATTTGAAGAAGCATTACTAAGAGAAGTTAGTTGGTTAAAGAAAAGCCTTCTTGTTCCCTTCCGTTTGGAGAGCAGTCTCGTCCAAAGGCTGTGTGGGGGAAGAGATGGATGATCTGTGAGGCTCCTTCTCATCGGGGAATCGATTTGCTCACTGATCTCTGTGAAGTTTCTTTCCTTCCTTTCTTCTTTCTTAACACAAAGCCGGATTGATTGCCTACTACGTGCTCGAAACAGGAGATATGGAGAGGAATAAGATGCCATCCCAGCCCTTAAGGGCTCATATCTAGCAGAGGAACGCATGGTCTGTAATTTCCATCTCCACTGATAGCTCTCACTCTGAATTTTATTGTAATGTGAGCGTATAAGAAAAGTCATAATGGTTATTTGAGAGCAATTTCATTTTCTGGTTACATAGTGTTTACTCAAATTCATGTATGGATGTGTGTGTGTGCATGGGTGTTGAAGGCTTTGAGTAACAGCTTAAGTGATATTAATAAAGCAGATTTCTGGTCTCCAGAGGAAGGCAGATTCTCAGTGCAAAGCACAATGTATTTGGGTAAGTGGGTTTATGTTTTAAATTGAATATGTTAAAATATATCCAGGGATCTTTAAGGAGGCTGCCTTACTGGGCATCTTCTGGCTCCTACAATTAATCTTTGCACTTCTTCTGTGTTTTGATTCTGGAGAGACAAATTTTCTTTCTTCAAGTTTTACAGGCACGAGGTTGTGCTTTGTTGGTGCAGGTGTGAGTTCTAGGGGTATGGCTCTCCGGCTTCGATGCGCGAGACATCACCTGGGGAGCTTGTTCACAATGCAGATTCCCACCTGGACTCCCTCATGGAATACTGACATGGAATACTGATATGGTAGGTATGATATGGGGCCCAGTACTCTGCATTTAAACAAGGTTCCCTAGGTGATTCTGATGTAGGTAGTCTGAAGCCGTGCTGGAGAACACTGGTACAGCATTTCTTCATTTGGATCATACTGAGGCATAAGCCTGTATACTGCATGCTTTAAAAGTATTTTGAAATTTGTTACTGAAAGACTGCTATGCAGAGTTATGTTTCATGATCTGAAAAATGAATAGAAGACTCATGAGGCCATATTACATGATGCTCAAGAATTTGGTCTGTGTAGTCAGACGTGCTGGGTTTTAATGGCCATTCCTGTGGCTGCAGCAGCAGGTCCTTGGGCAAGTAACTTAAACTTGCTAAGCCGCAGTCTTCTCAACTCTACAACAGGGATAATAATAATAATAATACCAATCTAATTAGGTTGTCGTGAGGATTAAAATAAGTTTATATAAAATGCTTAGCACAGGGCCTTGCACAGAGTAAGTGTTCAATACATTTTGGCTGCTACTGATATTTTCTTATAATAACAAAAATTACAGTAAATATGATAGCATTTTTAACAATATCACAACTTTCTTCTTAGGTAACTGAGCACTTTGTAAAGAGTACTGAGTTCACCAGCATAGAACGTCCAGGAAGTGGTCATGGACGCTTCAGCCACTTTGCAGCCACGCCTTTGGACTGCTTATGTTGTGTTTGTGTTAAATCGGAATGGGGGTGGCTCTGTCTCACTGGTTGGGTGCGCGTGCCTTTTCCAGCTCTGGCCACATAGACAAATTTCACTCAGAGATGAGTGCAGAAGTATCTTCCTCTTCTAGGGAGTGCACACAGTTTCTTTTGAAGCACTTGTCATTTGACTGGCGAACTGAAACATATAATCTCTGTTGAACAGGATTAACGCCATTGACAGACACAGATTGGAGAGAATGGTTGGTGTGGTCTCAGCTCAGTAACTGCAGGGAATAGAGAGATGAATGGTTGTGCCTCCTCCAGAGACGCTGAGCTTTTCAGCTTTGTTTACGTCTCTGTATGCCGAAGTGCTTCTCCTGGAAGTGGGTGCAGGTCTCATTTAAACTGAAAACCTGAGATTGGCCTGATGTTAAGATGGCCTGTTTTCTAGTGCTTTGCAAAATGCCAGCATAGACTGGAGTTCGGTTTTCTTACGAATTGAAATGAAGTATTATTGTCAGAATCATGAGAAATGATGAATAAATGTCTTGTTATTTCTGTCTCACAGTAAGCTCTCCTCCAGTGGTCCTTAAGTTACTCCCCACTGAAATCACAAACTCTGCTGAACCCCCAGAGTTCTGATTTAATTGGTCAGGTGTTTGACCTTGAGACTGAGAATTTGAAAAGCTCCTCAGGTGATTCTAATATTTAGACAAGATTGAGAATCTCTGTTTACAGGACAATTCTACCCATTATCATCTTTGGCTTTTTATGTGTACATTCCCTGATATATTAAATTTTGTTTTTCAAGCTATTTTACTTTCTGAATTTTTGAAAATAAAGAGACCTTCAAAACTACCTTAAACCATGGATTCTCAACCAAGGCTGATTTTACTCCCCTTGGGACATTTGACAATTTCTGAACCGTTTCTGATTGTCAAAACTGACTGGGCCAGGGTGGACTGCGTGCTACTGATGTCTAGTAAGCAGAGGCCAGCGATGCTTCTAAACACCCCGCCATGCACAGGAAGGCCCCTATAACAGAGCAGTATCCTCCTGCTTGAGGTCAGTAGTGCCAAGTTTGAGAAACCCTGCCTTAGACTTAATCTTCTCGTTCGCAAATGGGAAAACATGATCCAGAGATGATGGCTAGATTTGCCCGAGGACTCATACATAATTACTGACAGAATAAAAATCCTAACCATTGTAGTTATTGTAACAGAACTCTGCCCTTATGCTCCCTTCCCTTTTAACCTGCTGCCATAGGGAAGTTTATCTTGTTTCCTTTTGTCAAATACCTTCGGTCTCTCAATAATAGTGATTTGTTTCTTGTATTTTAGTACATCAAATTTCTTGAATTAAAAAACATTAATCTAAGATAAATTACTTAGGCTCAATTAGCATCACTTTTGTTTTGCTCTAGGATGACACTACAGAAGTTAATGCTGGGCCTGAATTTTGTTCTGATTGGTAGCTGTTACTAGGAGTTATAGAAATCTATGATTGATTTTTAAAATGACCTGTTGGGGTAATTGTTACATCATAAATCAAGTTTGGTGAACAAAGTGTTTCTAATTTCGACACGCGCAAAATGAAATTATAAAATAGCTTTTTGGCGATGAAAAGGACTGCAGAATCTCCCAGGCCTCCTTTGGAGCAGGATGTATGTGTGTGCGTGTGCGTGAGTGCATGGGCGTGTGTGCGTGCGTGCATGGGCGCATGGACCTGTACATGTTTGGTTGCATCTACATACTTGTCTGAGCCTGGGGCGCAGCCTCAGGCTCTGAACTGGGGGAGTTTGCGAACGGGGTGGAGACTTTGAATTTCAGATCTTGGAGTCTGCCTTCCTTCAGTTACTTCTTCTCTGAATACCCCTCTTCTTCACCTCAGCTGAAGCGGTTAACTGTGGTTATCTTGGAAGGTAGGATTTGGGATTATGCATCTACATCTATCTGTTTCTTTCTATCTTTATTTTCTCTATTTTTAATTTCTTTTCCTGTTAACACATTTTTGTAGTAAAGATGAAACCATGTAATCAAATACTGTGACTTCAGTATCACCTGGGAACTTCAAACACTCGGGCGCCATCCCCAGTGATTGTGATTCGGTTGCTTTGGGGTGGGGTCCAGGAATGGATTGTTTGAGTTTCCCCATTTGATTCTTCTGTGTAGTTAGAATTAAGAATGCTCATGTAGGAGAGCAGTTCTCTAAACAGTTTGTTAACCATGATGCCTTGGTCCACCTGCGGAGGTTCTGATTTAATTGGTCTCGAGTACCTGCCTGGGCTTTGGGAATATTGAGTTACCCAGCTGATTCAAAAATTGGAAGGGCTGGGTGGTATCTCTGAGGATTTTTTGGGAAGGGGTGTCTTATTTTTGCCATTTTATGAAGTTTCTGTCACTTAAGAGTTAATGAGGTGGTATTGCCCTAAACGTTGAGCATAACTCATTGTAGTACTAAAAACGACCAACAGCCCATTCTCTTTGGGGTGTAGTAACAATCAAAGTTACAAGAACACTAATTATAAACATAGATTGCATTTTTAATTGTTGAGAAAAGGATGAGCTTGAAGGAGATTTTGCGTATTAAGACTGCTAACCATGGTGAATAGATTCATAAGGTATAAGGAGCTGCTTCTGGGGTGCAAAAGGTCCTATGTGATAGGTACTAATAATTGTGTTTTTTTGTCTCCCATTACTTTTAGCTTCTCTTTCCTCTTGCTTTTTTCCTTTTGTAGGCTGGGGAGGACCTCTTATACTTGTATCTTAACAGACTCCCACTATTATGATGCTCAGGTTGATTCTTGACTTTCTTTTGGTAGGCCATCCCTGCAGCTTTGTAGGTGTATTAAAAATACGGAATGACTGCCGCCTTTGCCACGACAAAGAGCTGTCCTGGAGTCGTAAGCAGCTGGGCTCCGCAGTAGGATAGATGCTAGGAAGGGTCTAGGGCTGGGTTTAAAGGGATAGGTTTGTAGCAGGGAGGCAGGCCAGGGTGAATCTGAAGAGCATTCCAGCCGCAGCCATTTCTGGCTTCTTGCTTCTCCACAGAAGCCACTTGGGAGCAGTGTGGCCTTGCCTATGAGGGAAGCTCAGGGAACCTTCCCGGAACTGACCAGCGTACCCAGGGAGCCTGGAGCCCCTGGCTGATGACAAGTGAAATATTTCACAGAATATAAATATTTCAACTTGCAAATGTTTTTTTGGTGGGAAATCAGATAGTGGGTAAGGATTGGCAGAATCCTTGCCCCAGTGAATAAAAGTACAGCATGGAGCCTCCTGCCTTTGTTCTGTGATTCGATAGCATGAAGATTGGGGGAAGGAAGATTCTCTGCTTATCATGGGTTCTTTGACCATAATGGGCTCCTGAATGGGTGGCACTGTTATTTCTTTATCTCACTGCCAAAAGAAAAGAAACAGCACACATACACACACACACACACACAGATGGATATTATCTCTAGCTTTGTGTAGTATTCCAGTGTGTGCCTGCTTCCAGGTTGTAAGCTGTTCTGACAAAAGTCGAACAGAGAAACATATGACTTAAGACCTTCAATCCTGCTTTTGTAAGAAACTATGAATTTTCCAATCCTTTTATATTTGCTCCGGGTCTTTGAGTTAGGTTTTTTTTTTTTTTTACTGTGGATGCACCTCACATCCAGTTAGTTCACATATGAAGTATTATTTTCCAAATTTATTATGAAGTGTCTATGATTAGCATTGTATTTCTATTGTTTGGCTTTTTCTATAATGTCATACTTTCAGGATTTATTTAGAAAGGGAGATAAGGAAGGATATACAGGGAGCTGGGGGTGTAAGTCTAGGGAGCATATGGGCAGAGGTACAGGAAAGAGAGAAATGGGATGCTTAGGAAGCCCCCCCACCCCCCACTAAATTGCCAAGGTCACAGGGAAGCAGAAGTGGCAGTGGGAATCTTTTCACTTGGTTTGTTGGCTGGCAGTGGACTGTCTCTTGGGTAATACCTCTTTTCAGGTACTATGCATTATTCTGTACCATTTTATATAAGGGACTTGAGTAGCTGCAGGGGTCCTGGAACCAGTCCCTTGTGGATTCTGAAGGGTGAAGGGGTGACTGTATTACTCAGTCACAGCATTTGCTTAATCCAATTTGATCATCAATTCCGTGCTGAGAATAACACCAACTTTGGGAGGGGAGCAGGAGGAGAAGTTGTCAGATGGGAGAACAGACAGATCCCGATGGCAGCTTTATCGGATTCCTAACATTATGAGGAGGTAAGGACAATCTAACTGCCAGCTCTACTGCTGTGCACCCCGAGTGGATTCCAGGGGTTGTGAAATACCCCAGAAGAGAGGGCACCCAGGCCCTGGAGATCTGGTGCTCACAGCCGGCCAGGACTAAGTACCGCCTGCCTGTCTCCCCTGCTGTTCCTTCTGAAAGTCAGAACTAGCCAGTTCTAGCTGTGCCAAGTGAGATGGTTCCTTCTTGACATTCTTGGGAGCTTCTCACACCCCAGGCCAGAAGAGGCTCCCGTTGGCTCTGGGCGTGATCTGTTATCTCTCTTGTTTCTGGAATTCTGAGGGATCCTAGCCTCTCTGGGTCAAACAGATTTCTAGTCATCCTCTAGTGCCTAAAAGTCAGCAAGCCATCAACACAGCTATTTCTCCAATTGCATCCCCAGTAAAATATGGAAGCAAACAAACTTAAACTGTTTGACTTTGACTAATAAAGGTTAAAAGTCAACTAGACAGCAGACATACAAGAAAATGCTTCATCACAGGGGCAAGATTCAGGGCTGCCATGACAAAGATTTAGGGGCCTTTCAAAAACAATGAAACTAGAGCTGGTCCTGGGAATATACAAATAGCCTATTAGATATTATGACACAATGTTAACCTATATAATAGCCTATTATATATTACGAGAGAAAGTTCTTCAGGTAAACAGGTGTAAACCATCAGGACTAGCACAATTACTTTGTACATAGCTTAATATGGCGGCATTTATGGTTACTCCCTACTTGAGCATATGGGTCTTTATTCTTGCCTGGCTGTGATGATGGAGCCCATAATAAACATGTAGGGCACTGTGCTAAGTGCATTAGCTATATGTTCTTATTTAATCCTTAGAACAACCTTACAAGGTTGGTACTATTACCTCTATTGTGTAGGTGAGAACACTTTGCTTGTAGAGATTAAGTCATGTGTGCTGGTAGGTGGAGGAGCCTTTGTAACTTGTGTTCTTACGGTCCCCTCCCTTTTAGAGGTTCTTTGGAGGACACCCCAAGGTGCTGAGCCTCATGGGTTTTCCTAATATTGGTTAGTGGGTGTGAGAGTAAATATCTTTTTCATTCAGGTTAATTGTTTCGACAAATTAATTGTGTGAGCATAGAACTGAGACAGACTAGCTCTCCAATGAGGTGCTAGGTGAAATGAAAAACTGCTTCTTGACTTCCTTCTAATTGCTATAAATAGCAATGTAGAATCTTAATGTGAGTTCCTAGTTGTGGGTTTGGCCCTACTTCCTTAAAAGGAAATAAGTTGAGAAATCTATAATTCCTAGGTAGAAGAACAAACAAAATGCCCTCTGTACTCTGACAAACAGTGTTTAAAAAAATAGGAGGATTCCCGTATTGTGCAGGGGATGTTTGTTTTAAGGACTATTTCTCTCTAGGCATTCTTGGAAGATATCGTGGGTTCCGTTCCAGATCAGTGCAAAACTAGTACAGCAATAAAGTAAGTTGTTTTCTTTTGGTTGGTGGAGGGCCTTGCCTTCAATCTGTGTTAAAAAAAAAAAAAAAAAGCGACATCTGTGAAGCATAATGGAGCAAAGCGCAATAAAGTGAGGTTTGCCTGTATTTACTTTTCAGAGTAAGTGCAGCTTCACCTGGTGCTGTGTAACAAGATCTGCAGTGGTTCAGGCCTCCAAGTGACCAGACTCAATGGCAGGGCAGGTTGGAGACTGAGTATAGGGAATAGCACAGTGGACCAGAGGAGCTGGTTCTAGTTCTGGTTCCAACAAGTCCCACGGCTTGAGCCAGTTTCCATCATCTCTCCTTAGTTTGCCTTACTTGTTTGGGATTACAGTAAGACTGCCTGCCCTACTCATCTTGATGGTCATAGATGTTTCTGGGGACATGCCAAGTAATGGAGGTCAATCTATAACTCTCGTGTGGTTCATTTATTCATTCTAAATACTTGGTTCACACTTCTTGTATGCAAGGCTCTGTATTTTATTTTAACTCATTCTTATAACAATCCCACGAGGGGGATATTATTCTTATCCTAATTTTGCACAAGAGAAAACAGGAGCACTCAGGACTTGAGTATTTCAGAGTCACTTACAAATAGTTTGTGGTAGAGTCAGTCTCAAACTCAGGTTGTCTGAACCTGGATAGTTTATTTTTAACAACTGTGTCTTTTGCCATCTGATATCCTCCAAAGTATAATTAGTCTTGACATCTCTCTTCTTTGGGGAGGGGATAGGTTCTTCTTGTTTTTCTGAAGAGGTGATGTGTTTATGTGGCCTAAGGGAAGCTCTTCTAGAGTTTAATTGTTGCAAGACCCCGTGGCCTTCAGATCTCATAATCTTGCCTAGTGGAAGGTCTAGAGAGGTTTGAGGACTTCTGATGTTTTTATTTTATTATGTGTTCCATTTTTTGGTTTATTTTATTTTATTTTAAGTTACATTTTATTGTTTATGCTATTGCAGTTGTCTCAGCTTTTCCCCTTAGGCCCCCCTCCACACAGTGCTCCCCACTCCCTCAGGCAATCCGCACACCGTTGTCCATGTCCATGGGTAATGCATATATGTTCTCTGGCTACTCAATTCCCTATGCTATACTTTTGGATACAGTATTCCTTTCTTAATAAAATGATATTAAAACCCGTTGTTGATTTTTTGCTAATTGTACAATTATTGTGTAGTACTGTTACTCATTTATATCATCAGTAGTTTATATGTGACTTACAGCTGAGGTCTGTCCTTGACAACAGCAATTATTGGCATGCTTCTCAATATCCAGCAGCATGTGAGAATGGAATAATCAGCACTCATCACAAATCTGTTTATTTGTTATTTTTTATATCTTTCTTTTTTTATTACAACAACATGTTCAGTGAGGAACAAATAGATAATGCCAAAATGCTAAAAGAGGAAAGATAAAATCATCCAGAATGGTAACACTCTGATCACCATACCAAAGCAGTATCTATAGAGTTTTTGTTTGTAAAAGGCTGTGATTAAAAAATTTTATACCCAGCCAAGTTATCTTTAATGTGCGAAAGTAACAAATATATTTTCTGAGAGGCAAAGTTTTAAAAACTTTCTATGATTAGCAGTTTTTCTGGGCAAGATTTTACTTATTTGTCTCTGTTGAAAAAAGCACTCGAAGATAAATTCCAGATGAACAAGAGATGGTTGTTGGTACAGTGAGTGATCAACCAGGAAAGCCAGAGTATAAAAAAGTTTGGGGGAAAACACTTAAACTAGTTAATGTACATTTGTTTAGGTACCTAGATAAATAATTATAAATAATAATTAGGGATTACATATAAAATCTGTATTTATATTTATGTTTACAAACTGAAAGCAAATGTGAAAAATCATTCTTAGAAGATATATAATATATCAATAATTATATGGTAATCTGTTATCTATACTTCCAGATTACATTATCAAAGTCTGGGAAGAAAGTTCTGGGAATGGGTGGGGGAGAAGGAGCAGGAGTTCAGAGGGTGAAGAGAAATGGGAGGAATTCAAGACATATGACTGGGAAAATGCTAATAATTTGTACTTTGGATTTGTTTGTACCCTAACAAATGAGATGTCACACAAGTGTTTTGAAAATATTTAAATTAAGCAAGCAAGGAGTATTGTCATCTTAAGTAATATTAGTCCTTAAAAAATTTAGCTCAGTAACTTCATAGCTTTTCAGGCAGTTATACAATTTGTGCTTTGTATGTGTTTTGAGTCCATTTCTCTCTGAGCTTGTTCTGCTGCTAAGCCCAGTTCACTGTGTGTTTCTCAAAGTAAACTTTGTGAAGAGAAGCATATTGTCCTGTCTGCTTAGGTCTGGTCTCTAACTGCCCAACTGGTGTTAGAGATTAAAAGACAAATTTCTCCCCTATGTTTTGTCTAAAAGTCATAGTCATCAAGTTCAAGGTATAATTACAGAAGTGTGTACATCTCCATTCAAGGAAATGACCTAAACAAGTTGGAATTTACCAAAAGACATTGTTCTCTAATTCTGATTGAATTTATACCTAATACTTCTTGAATGTAGCTTTCTCATAACATGGGGGCATCAGCACTGAACACATATTCTTTTGGAAATGTTGGTGTTTGTGTGTGTGTGTGTGGTGGGTGTGATGGGTGTGTGTGGTGGGTACAGTTGAGAAATGATAAATAAGAATCCCTCCTCTAGCAGGCCATTCACAGGAAGCCTAATCAACACTTCAGAGAGGAAGTTAGCAGCCTTTCTCCTGGCTTTTCTCCTGCTGCTTCTGCTAGTGGCGAGGTTGTCAAGCTTCATTACTGGAAAGTTCAACTTGTTAAATTTCCACTTGGAGCAGGAAGATGTGTCAGGAAATAGCTCTGACTCTGTGGCCATTCTGACACCAAATTTAGAAAATGGACTACAAGTGGTGGTCAAGGAGTTTTGTTTATAGCTTCATTCAAAAATGTGAAAATTAATGACCGACTGACTTAAGAAGTCACCACATGTGCATACTATTGGATTAGATTTAGCAAATTTAATCTTGGCTGAATAAGGAAGTGAGGTTGGCATGAGTTTCAGGGTTGAAACAGAAGTAGAAACAAAACCAGTGATGGGCACAGGCTTGAAGTACAATGTACTATATATACACTAACCAGGCTATGCTGCATTCATAGATAAACTCAGAAATCTCAGGAGATTAAGGCGAAAAAAAAGGCTTATTTTTTGCTTTGATGAAGTTCAGCATGGGGTAGGCGATTTTCTGGGCAGCAGTCCCTCTATCTTGTTAGGCCTCCATCTCAACATGTGGCTTCCAGGATTGTCAAGGCAAAGGACTAGAGATCAATTCTTTATGCTGTGTCCCAGAAGAAACGTACCACTTTTGCACACATTTTCTGGCTATGACTAGTCTCATGGGCCTATTTAACTACAAAGGAGCTGGGGAGTGTAGACTTCCTGTGTGTCTGGGAAGGAGGAAAAAAATGGTGCAGGTGAGCACTGCACAACTCTGCTGCACATAGAAGGCTAATGCGTGTGGTCAGAGTGGGATCCAGGCAATGGTGAGAAACTGATATTATAGATATTCAGCAGGGGACGCAGAATTCCTAGGGAATCAAGTATGGACCACTACTTTCTTTTTTTTTGCAACGACAATCTGCATAGCCCTGGGAGATGGCACAGTCTTCTACCTCAGGCTTCTGACTGTGGGTCAACTTCAACTTGGATTGATATGTGTTGAACCTAATGAGATCTTAATAAAATTTTGTGAAGTGAATTACCCTCTTTTGATACCATCCTTGGATACTGGCTTTACCTTAGAGGGATGTGTACTATTCAGGTCTAGGTTCCTTACTCCAGTCTGGCCCATCTCCCTAATATCCTAACATCCTCCCATCCTTGCAGTGGTAACCTGGTTATAGGCCTTCACTCCGTCTTTGAGACCCATAGCTGTATGGCACACACAGGTGGTAAGGGTGTAGTGAGACCTTATCAGCATGTTTCTCCAGACCTTCAAACTCTCTCTGTCTAAACAGAATGCAGAGAGGGCCCCTGCTTTCCTTCCTGGTGAACTACTGCTTCTCATATAGTATGATGGTTAAGAGTCGTTTTCAGGAGATAGACCACCCGGACCCAAATATTGCCTCTATTACTAGCAAACACTGAGATCTTGAGCAGGTGATTTAACCTCTTTGTACTTCAATTTTCTCACCTGTGGGTATAATTATACTTACCTTTTAGAATTGTGATGATTAAGTGAGTTAATACATGGAAAGCACTTAGAACAGTGCTGAGTGAGTGATTAAAGAACATTAACTATTGTCGCCCTTCTTCAAGACTCAATTCAAATGTACCTGAAACTTTCCCAAACTTGCTGCTTTTCTGAGTTCCTTCAGCATTCTGTAATGCTCCTATTATGTTATATTATAATTATTAATTTACCCATTTTTCTCTCTTGCCAGCCTGTGATTACTCAAGTGTAATGTACTGCTCACCATTTACCCTGGTCCTTGAAAGAGTACCTGACATGCAAAATAGATTAAAAAGTATTTTCTAAATAAATGGGTGGAAATTGCTGGAATTCACCAGTATTCAGTTCTTTTCTCCTTCCTAAATAGAAAGCAAGCTACATTTCCAAGCTCCCTTGCATCTAGATGAATCACGTTACTGAGTTCTGGTCAGTGAAATGGTGTGTGCCACTTTGAAGCTGGTTAAACTTGCTGAGTGATCTTGCATGATGAGACTGCCCTCTGCTTCCCATTCGATTGGCTGGAAGATGGTAGAATCTTAGGATAGAAAGAGCCCAGATTCCCGAGTCGAGTCACCACTTGGAAAAGAGGGATCTGGACTTTTAAAATTGTGTCAGGCTCATGAAATCTGAACCTGGTCATTATAACAGCTACTGTAGTTACCTGGCTAATAACACACAGATCTGGGCACAACAAATATCTTTCTGTAGACATCATGGCATGATATGACTCAGTTGCTGACAAAGGCTGCTCAGTCCAGAACAGCATACTGGTTCAGCCCATAAGAGAAGCAGGAATGTACAGAAACAACCGAAACCCAAGAAAAATTGGTGATACCTGGGGAGGAGCAGCCAGCCTGCCCACCCTCTTCTCAGTAGAAAGCCAACTCCCCCTTACAAGCTATTTTGCGATCAAATGTGGAGTTTCTTGAATTTCTGGTTACCTCTCCTTTCTTTCTCCCCAATGGGAGCAGCCACTGAGTATGAGTATCTTCTTCCTTGTAAGTTATGTGGAGAAAAAGCTGGCTTTCCTTTCACTATACAAAGCATCATCCAAAGAAACAATTACAGTTTCTTTTAGAGTTTTGGTGCCTTCAAAGGAACCTCTTGTCCTTATAAATGGAACTGCTTGGAACACAAAAGCATTTATTTCCTCTTTTAGCTAATTTAATTTCTACAGCCCTGGTGAGAAAATATTTTATGTTTTACTCATCTAATGTGATTTTAAGATAGTTTATTCTTGGATTCAATTTTGTTTTCATTTCTAGAAAATCAATTTAATTCACAGAATGTTCATTCATTTAATGGCTTTTCTTGCACATGGCTAATGCTTAAACATTTGATCAGATATTCCTCTTAGCAATATTTTCACAAGGCTCAACTAGACAAGGTGTTATATGGAGAAATCCTCTATATTTGGCAAAACCTCTTTCATTTGGACTAATTGACATGGAAAGTCAGTCTGAATCAGTGAAGTTGAATTGCAGACTATTTTTCAAAGAGATTCCTGTATAATTTCAAGTTGCTCAAACTAAAGTCACAAAAGTGTAGGCTAATGAAGGGTTTTAGGTTATCTCCATCTAGCTTTCTATTACTTGTCATGTATATATCTTTATCTTATGAAATTCTCTTGGGTTCTTGAAAACTCTTTTCTCATAAGTCCTTTAAACATTCTCCTACCTCAACATAATAAAAGCCCTGTGTGACAAACCCACAGGCAATATCATACTCAGTGGGAAAAACCTAAAAGCATTCTCCTTAAGGTCAGGAACAAGACAGGAATGTTCGCTTTCACCACTCTTACTCAACCTAGTACTGGAAATCCTAGTCACAGCAATAAGACAAGAAGAAGAAATAAAAGGCATCCAAATTAGAAAGGAAGAAGTAAAACTGTCATTATTTGCAGATGACATGATACTGCACATAGAAAATCCTAAAGACTCCACCAAAAAACCCTATGAGAACTGATTAATGAATTCAGTAAAGTAGCAATATACAAAATTAATATTCAGAAATTGGTGGCATTTTATATACCAGTGATGAACTATCCAAAGAGAAAATAAGAAAACAATCCCATTTACAATTGCAACAAAAAGATAAGGTACATAGAAATAAATTTAACCAAGGAGATAAATGACTTGTACTTGGAAAATTATGAGATATTGAAGAAAGAAGTGGAGGAAGATAAGTGGAAGCATCTACTGTGTTCATGGATAGGAAGGATTAATATCATTAAAATGTTCATGCTATGCAAAACAATCTATGGATTCAGTGCAATTCCTATTGAAATACCAATGACATATCTTATAAAACTAGAGCAAATATTCTAAGAATTTATATGGAACCACAAAAGACACTGAATAGCCTCAGCAATCTTGAGAAAGAATAAAGTTTGAGGTATCACGTTCCTGATATCAAACTATGCTACAAGGCCACAGTAATCAAAACAGCATGGTACTGACATAAAAACAGATATATCAATGATCTGTTCCAGATCAATGGAACAGAATAGGGAGTCCAGAAGTAAACCCATGTCTTTATGGTCAATTAATATTTGATAAAGGAAGCAAGGACATAAATGGGGTAAAGACAGTCTATTCACTAAATGTTGGGAAAACTGGGAAGATACATGCAAAAAATGAAACTAGAGTACCTTTTATACCAGACACAAGAACTCAAAATTGATTAAAGACTTAAATCTTAGACTCAAAACCATAAAAATCCTAGAAGAAAACATAGGCAGTAAAATCTTAGACATTTCTTGTAGCAGTATTTTTCCTGCTATATCTTCTTGGGCCACAGAAACAAAAACAAACAAAAACAGAACAAAACCAAAAAACTAATGGGACATCAAACTAAAAAATTTTTGCACAGCAAAGGAAACCATCAGCAAAATGAAAAGACAGCCCACTGAATGGGAGAACATATTCACCAATTAATATCCAAAATTTATAAAGAACTTAATAAGGGGTTAATATCCAAAATTTATAAAGAACTTAATACAACTCAACACCAAAAAAAATCCAATTAGAAAATGGGCAAAGAACCTGAATAGACACTTATCCAAAGAGGACATATAGATGGCCAAAAACCTATGAAAAGATGCTCAATGTCAGTACTCATCAGAGAAATCCAAATTAAAACCACAATGAGATATCTCACAACTGCCAGATGGCTATCATCAATAAATCAACAAACAATGAGTATTGATGAGAATGTGGAGAAAAGGGAGCCCTCTTGCACTATTGGTAGGAAATGCAAATTGGTGTAGCCATGTGGAAAACAGTATGGAGTTACCCTCCAAGAATTAAAAAATGGAACTGCATGACCCAGCGATTCCACTTCTGGGAATATATCCAAAGAAATCCTAAATACTAATTCAAAAGGATGCATGTGCCCCTATGTTCATTTGCAGTGTTATTTACAATAGTCAAGATTTGGAAACATCCCAAGTGTCCACAGCTATGGACAACTGGTGATTGGCAGCTTCATCACAACAACATGCCTCATGTCTCATGGAGGGGGGTTTGGCAAAACATCAAATCACCCAGGTGACTCAGCCCCCCTAAAGCCCAGTTTTGGTAAACCAAGACTTCTGGCTTTTCCCAAAACTAAAATCACCTTTGAAAGGGAAGAGATTTCAGACCATCAATGAGATTCAGGAAAATATGATGGGGCAGCTGATGGTGTTTGGGGAGCTGTGTGAGGTCCCAAGGTGCCTACTTGGAAGGGGCCTGAGGCATCCTTGTCCTATGTACAGTGTTTCTTGTATCTTCAATAAATGTCTCTATTTTTCATATTGTCTGGCTAGATACTTCCTGGACATACCTCATATACAATAGAATATTACTCAACCATAAAAAGAAGAAAATCTTACATTTTGCAACAGCATGGATTGACCTGGAAACTATTGTGCTAAGTGAACTAAGCCAGTCAGAGAAAGACAAATACCATATGATTTCACCTATATGTGGAATCTAATGAACAAAATAAACAAACAATAGAAACAGACTTACAGATACAGAGAATAGACTGACAGCTATCAGAGGAAGGGTAGGTTGGGGGGCTCGGTGAAAAAACTGATGGGATTAAACAAAAAAACCTCAAAACTCATGCAAACAGACAACAATATGCTGATTACCAAAGGGGCAGGGGGTTGGGGGAGGTAGAAGAGGGTAAAGGAGGGTAATTGGTGATGGAAGGAGACTTGATTTGTGGTGGTTAACATACAATACAATATACAGATGATGTATTACAGAGTTGTACTCTTGAAACCTATATAATTTTATTAACCAATGTCATCCCAATAAATTCAATAGAAAAAGAAAAAAAACTCCCCTCCCCTCCCAAATTTTTTTAAACTTTCCAATTGGAAAGTTCATCTTTCCTTACCACAGACTGTCCTGTTCCAGTATCTAGTATTTTTTTTTCTCATAGGTCTAACCAAAACATTAGACCTATATTTCAGCTTGTTATAAAAGTGTATAGTTAGAGATTATGCAATGATAATGTGTACTACGTTCCAAGCACCTATATTTTTTTGTAGATATCTGAATAGCAGGTAATTGTTGCATTGTTTTTTCTCTACTCTAAAAATAAATAAATTACTAATCAACATCAAAAAAATTCTTGTACTTTTATTTATTGCATTATGAAAGACTATTAGTGAAAGTAAATATCAGGAGGCTGCTTCCTGTCTGTACAATTATAATTCCAGAATTAAAGGCTTTTATTTTTAAAGTTGGGTGGCAGTTCACCATTGGGAACAAATTTCTTGACTTTCCAGTTGATCACATTTTCAATGCTATAACTATGTTTTTTTTTTTTTTATTGGATTGTGGGTGTTTTTCATTGGTTCGTTTTTGGAAAGGAAAACTGGCCTATCTGAAGATGTCAGTCCTTTCCTGGAAAGCAGAGATTCAGTGATGGCTGGAATATAAAACCTGTGCTTTTCAGCGTCAGACATTGGTTTTTCAGTTTAGGCCACTCCTCTGACACAAAACAGAGGAGGCATAAGTCCATGGTTTCTCTGAAGTTAGTTTTAAAGTTCAAAGAATATCTCTAACTGCCTGCACAGTAAAGTAGATGGTGGTCAAGTAAAATGGAATATGCTACTCTTCATTTTTAATTCTTTATGTTTCAGCGTTTACTCTCAGATAGATTCGCAGTTGCCCAAGGTAAAAATATAAGCCTGAGAATCTTTTTTCTTTCTTTTTTAAAAATATATTTTATTGATTATACTATTACAGTTGTCCCATTTTCCCCCCTTTATTCCCCTCTGACCCACACCCCCCATTCCCTGCCCTTTAGTTTTTGTCCATGGGTCATATACATAAATTCTTTGCCTTCTACATTTCCTATACTATTCTTAACCTCCCCCTGTCTTTTTTTCTACCTACCATTTATGCTATTTATTCTCTGTACTTTTTCCTCCTCCCTCCCCCTTCCACTCTCCTGTTGATGTCTCTCCTTGTCTTATATAAATTCCTTTAACATTTCATATAATAAAGGCTGGGTGATGATGAACTCCTTGACCTTGACTTTATCTGAGAACCACTTTATCTGCCCTTCCATTCTAAATAAAAGTTTTGCTGGATAGAGTATTCTTGGATGTAGGTCCTTGTCTTTCATGACTTGGTATACTTCTTTCCAGCCCCTTCTTGCCTGAAAGGTCTCTTTTGAGAAATCAGCTGACAGTCTTATGGGAACTCCTTTGTAGGTGATTGTCTCCTTTTCTCTTGCTGCTTCTAGGATTCTCTCCTTATTTTTAATCTTAGGTAATGTAATTATGATGTGCCTTGGTGTGTTCCTCTTTGGGTCCAACTTCTTTGGGACTCTCTGAACTTCCTGGACTTCCTGGAAGCCTATTTCCTTCACCAGCTTGGGGAAGTTCTCCTTCATTATTTGTTCAAGTAAGTTTTCAATCCCTTGGTCTTCCTCTTCTCCTTCTGGCACCCCTATGACTCAGATGTTGGGACTTTTAAAGATGTCTTGTAGGTTCCTAAGCCTCTCTTCATTTTTTTGAATTTTTGTTTCTTCATTCTTTTCTGGTTGAATATTTCTTTCTTCCTTCTGGTCCACACCGTTGATAGGAGTCCCAGTTTCCTTCCCATCGCTGTTGGTTCCCTGTACATTTCCCTTTATTTCTCTTAGCATAGCCCTCATTTTTTCATCTAATTTGTAACCAAATTCAACCAATCCTGTGAGCATCCTGATTACCAGTGTTTTGAACTGTGCATCTGATAGGTTGGCTATCTCATTGTCACTTAGTTGCATTTTTTCTGGAGTTTTGATCTGCGCTTTCATTTGGGCATTTTTTTTCCCTCAGAGTGCCTGTTACTTTAAGGGGAGGAGCCTTAGGTGTTCACCAGGGCTGCGTAAGCCACATTGCACTGTTGTGACACTGCCTGTCAGGGCGGGGCCTGAGAGGGAACAATGGTGTTTGCTTCGCTCTCTGCCAGCTTTCAATCACTTCCCCCACTACTCATAGGCAAGTTGGGCCCTTCTGTGCTGGTTCCGAGGTGGGTGGGCTTGTGTATGTTCTAAGTCCCTGTGGATCTCTCCAATGAACTCCCCTGTGAGGCTGGGAGTTCCTCCCGCCACCACCTCAACCCTCATGGGTGTTTTCAATCAGTGGTTTGAAGCTTTATTTCCCTGTGATAATGGGTTGTGTGGTCTGCTCTGCTCCCCAGCCTTTTTCTCCTGGTTTACCCACGCGAATGAGGGACTGCCTGGTCCACCAGTCTTGGCCTCGCTGGGTTCAGGTCGGCCAGCTGCTGGCTGTGGGTTTCCCTGGGTGTGCCAGCTGTGGGTTTTGCTGAGTGAGCCGGCCGCATTTTGGCCAAGCACACCCACAGAGGGCCTCTCTGGGCAGGTGCAGTATTGCCCACCCTGCTCCACAAACCACCCTCTCGCTGCACGCTCTCCACCTGGCTCTGCCCCGTTTACCGGTCTGGATGAACATGTCTTCTTTAACTCCTTGGTTGTCGGACTCCCACACAGTTCGATTTTCTGTCAGTTCTGGTTGTTTTTTGTTTTTTAAATTGTTGTTTTTCTTCTTTTGGTTGTGTGAGGAGGCACAGTGTGTCTATCTATGCCTCCATCTTGGTCGGAAGTCCAAGCCTTGAGAATCTTTATGGTGGGCTCACAGTTTATGAAATGGTTTATAAGTACAGTGACAACATAATTTATCCTCAAAACTTGGACACTTGTGAGAGTGAAAAAGGGTGTTATTAATAGTTACACCAAAGAAATAGGCAAAAATAGGACTTTTTAGGCAAAGTAGATTCTCTCTCTCTCTCTCTCTCTCTCTCTCACACACACACACACACACACACACAATCTCTGGGCTGAATGCAAAAGACTTCAGGACCCCAGAGGAGGGCGGAGCTATAAAATGGAATTATCCTGGGGCCCAAATGAGCATACAAAAAGCTGCTTGCTAGTTGGGAACATCCATAAGGGGGTCTTTTTTTTTTAAATTACTTTATTGTTGTTCAATTACAGTTATTTGCATCCTCTCCACTCCCCTCCCCCCAGCACCCACCTCCCCCCCCAGCCTCCCTTAGTTCCTTCCATGTGTCCTCTACAATGATTCCTGGAAACGCTTCTCCCCATTGTCCCCTCCCCCTCCATAAGGGGGTCTTTAGTGTTCACAAAATAAGATGATACTTTCTTAAGTCCCTGAGATTTTGGCATTTGTTATAGCAGCTAGCTATCCTTGCTAATACTGAACACTTTATTTCAATGCAACCAACTACTATTGAGAATCTACTATTTTTCCATGGGAGATACAAAGTCATCTGAGATCTGGTCACTGTCTTTAAGGAACTTAAGAGTCTGGGGGTACAGATGTGTGCATTTAATGGTAATTAAAATTTATGAGTAAAGGGAGGAAAGTTTACTTTTGAACGTGCTGATTTGAAGGGTCTATAGGGTGTTCAAACTGTAGTTTTGTATGTAGATAGAGGGGGCTAAGCTAGGAAGAGACTGGTTGAATTCACAATTTGCAGAGGGTCAAATCAGCTCCTTAGAAACAGTTTGAAGACTTTTGGAAAGTAAGAGAACCTTCAACCACCTTCATATTGATGCTTTTAGATGAATCCACACTGGGCTCTGAGGGCTCAGTCTGCTGTTGCCATCTGAGTTCTGTGATCTCCTGGCTGTTGACCTCATACTGAGCAAGCAAGAAATCAGGCACTACCTTGTATCTCTAAATCTCCTTTGGTTTTTACAAGTTAATTGCCCACACATTAACTGCTTTGAGGTTCATATTGGCCCTGTCCTATTGACAGGAGAGCTTTTATTCCCACTGCATGCCCTTAGGCCTTGTCCATCAGCGAGTAGGAGGGGGTCTTATTCAGAGGAATGACCCAACTCTGTAGGTGCTCAGGCAAAACTGGAATCTCTGGAGCTTGCTTCAGGGCTCAGTCCTCTGTTGTTTCTGAGATCCCCCGAGGGCGTCTCACTAGGGTTCAGGAGCCAGGCTTCACATATTTTGCCACTGAGGCCTCATTGTGTTGGCAAGTCATTCCCCACCATATGTAGGTGGACAGTGTTACTCCCAGTGAGAGTGGAGGGACTGATGTGGAAACATCATCCTCCACTGTCCTCATTCCTTCCATCAGAACTGTGTTCCTGAACTCATCTTTTTCTAGCAAAGAAACAGCTAGCAATGCCTGAAACTAGATAACTGGAGAGATGGGCATCACCCCCATACTAGATGTGTTCAAATGACAGTTTTGAAGTTACCAATTTATTGTTATATGCACACACACAAGCACAGATGTACATAAATATGTACACACACTGGGACTCAGAGAGATGAACTAACCTGTTCAGCCCATCCCATTTCATTTTTGATAAACTGAGATACAGAACCCTGGACTTTTGACTGAGTCTACGTTCTTCCCTCTGCCTCATTCTGATGTAAAGAAAATTTTATCAGAAAGTTGGCCAAATAGGCAGAACCATCTGATAGAAGCTTAAACCACTGCCACAGTAAAAATTCTGCCCTCTGCCTTATTCTTCTGGGCTTAGGGAGACTGCCATGCCCAGAACTGGGAGCCATCAGGAGAGTTGGGTGAATAATGGGGCCTTTGTCATAGGTGCTCCCTGAAGTCTTCCCTCAGTGTAAGTGATGTTAGTGTTTCTTCATTATTTTTGCCAGTGGTTTGTAACTTGTCATAAGAATTAGTTTCGGTTTAATGGAGGGCCTCATGTTGAAGTAAGAGGAGGAAGTGTCGTGGCCTCTCAAAATGTCTTTTATAAGATCCTGCCACTCTAGGTCTTGGCAAATGCAGCTGGGAACAGTAGCACAGGGGAAGGAATGAATCCACCAAATGTTCCGAGTCCAGCTTTCTTGACTTCTAATTTGGATCTTGCTTACAAGTCTGTTGGGGAGTAAGGTCAATTCCTCCCTCCCCTCCCTTCCCCTCCCCTCCCTCCCTCCCTTTCTCCCTCCTTCCCTCCCTCCCTTTCTTCCTCCTTCCCTCCCTCCCTTTCTGCCTCCTTCCCTCCCTCCTTCCCTTCCTTCCTTCCTTCCTCCCTCCCTCTTTCCCTCCCTCCCCTCCCTCCCTCCCTTTCTTTTTTCCTTCCTTCTCTCTATTTTGGGATTTTACTGCTTGAAAGCAAGAAGGCTTCTGGGAAGATTGTGATATGCTTCTTCCTCAACTTTCTTGGAAAAGGGCATCTAGTCCTCAAGCTGATTCTCAGCTCTGCTGTAGACCTTTAAAAAGTTTCTTTTATCAAATCACACCTACCTTGTGTCCATTTTCTCTTCTCTGTGCTGATTGGAGGCACTAATTCATACTCAAGTATTAATGATTAATGAGTTACAGTGTGATAAAGTTCCTTGAAAACATTCTTATGTGTTTTTGGGGACTTGCCTTGCCTAACCAAGTCACAGAAGCCTCCTTTTCTTCTGATTCCCTGGGCAGATTTTTGAACTTCAGTGAGCAAAACTACCTGGGGAGCTAATAAATGTGCAGGCGTGCTGCCAGAGGTTCTGGCCCACACATGGCTGAAGCAGTTTATGATGTCATGGTACCACATGAGAAGTGGTGAATGCCACGGATCTTTCTCAATACCCTCCCACCATGCCTGAATGTCTCCCCATTAATTTTTTCAACAAATGTGCATTGAATACTTGCTGTTTGGAAGGCCCTACCTATCTGGGGCCAGGAGCAGTGGACTTTCCCTACTCTAGGAGCTTGTATTCTCTTTAGTGGGAGAATCAGGAGACACACTCACTCACTCTAATTACCAGTAGAAGACTGCGCAGGTGGAGGAAAGTGGTTTATGAGTGCTGGGGTCAGACTTTAGGCCAGTGCTACTTAAAGTGTGGCTCTTTTTTTTTTTT
>PVJI01019828.1:0-30213 GCA_004026765.1 Micronycteris hirsuta
TTTTTTTTTTTTTGCCCTGGCTGGTGTAGCTCAGTGGATTGAGCACTGGCTTGTGAAGCAAAGGGTCGCGGGTTCGATTCCCAGTCAGGGCACATGCCTGGGTTGCGGGCCAGATTCCCAGTTGGGGGCACGTGAGAGGCAACCACACATTAATGTTTTTCTCCCTCTTTTTCTCTCTCCCGTCCCCTCTGTAAAGATAAATAAAATCTTAAAAAAAAATAAAAGAACACTGCCTTTTTGAAAACACTAAGATAAAGCAGGAGGTAAAGGCACCGGAGTTGTTCGCCTGTGCGCTCACTGGGAAAGCTGACCAGCGCTTCTCAAAGTGGGGGCCCTGGACCCACAAGCAGCAGCACCAACGAGAAAGGCAGGGTCTCTGACCCCACCCCGGGACCTAGTGAATCAAACTTGGGAGTCACCCTAGCAGTACAAGTCTGTCTGAATGAGCTAGAGTCTGGTGAAAGCTCAAGTTCGAGAAACCACCACTAGACAAAAGCAAAATCTAGATGCTTTACAGCTATCTGCATCACAAGCCTGGGCTAATTCACCGGGGCCCTACCCCACACCTACGACAGCTTACTGCTAGGAAAGCCGGCGCAGGTTCCGCTCAGCAACGCCCCCCGCGCCCCTGGCCCCGGCTGGACTCAGCTAGAGCACTGCTGGCGCCACCCATGCGCCTGACCTGCCTGGTGCTGGAACCTCATGAGTCCCCATGACTAAGAACCCGCCCTAGTCACAGGACACCACCTTACCTCTTCGGCCATTTGCAGAAGTGCTTTGTTATTGTTCTCCCATTTGGTACGCCATATTATTGTTTCTTTTTCCAGTTTTTTAATTTTCTTTGTCATCTGTGAATCAACACAATTGCCAATTTAAACTCAAAGTTCCATTTCTTATGTCTACACCCTGTCCCACCACAAAACCACGTGCATGTCCCTCCCCACCCCCATCGTCGCACCTGCCCAGCCCAGCTGACAGCTGGGCTGTCTGCTGATAGCAGAGCGTATCTCAAAAGCTCCTGGGAGCCAAGCGAGGCTTTCATGTTATGAGGAAAACGGACCTCGATTTCCGAGGTAGCGGCCACGGCAGAGGCTGTCAGACACCGCACCGACCCCGGTTAGGAGGGCGCGCGCCTTTCATTCCAGCTGGGGGGAGCACAGAGCCACCTCCCTAAGCTGCACAAACAAATGGCCGCGGTCATGAGTTTTCTGTCTGAATTAAAGTAATTCATCTGACTTGGAAGGGACAGCTCCCTGCTCAAAAAAAAGATTAAGAATTGATGCTCCACCACGATCTCTGCAGCCAAGCCAGTGTCAGAACTGCGGGCAGCCTAATTCAGAAAGACTCCAGTGACCAAGAAAAAGATCAAAGTAGTCCATCCGCAGCTCTGGTCATCCTCACGACTTCAGATTTTGCTAGCAATAAAATGGGTCCAAAAATAAAAGCAATGTTCTGAAACCTATGTTGTAAGATCCAGGTTTCAGAAATTCACCATGTGCTGTATCTACACCTGTCGCTGAGCCCCGTTTTTAAGAGTCCCTTATGCAGTGCTGACTGTGCCCCAGCTCTGATCCCACGGAACTAGCACAAGGCCGAGTGGGACAGCGGGCGTGGAAGGTCTCAGTGGGGTGTCATCTGACAGAGACCGCCAGGCACTAGCACAGAGGAATGTGTTCCAATCCAGAGGATTTTCCACAAGGATCCCCATCTGAACCTCTTCCGCCCCTGCAGCACGCACGCAGCGGAGCCCGGCGCGGGCACTGACGGGAGCCCTGCTGAAACGACTCGCAGGAGGAACTCATCTGATGCTCCCTGAATTCTCCAGATTACTGGGTCTAAAAATATCTGAAGGTGGTAATTTGAGCACGCAACATGGCTAAGCACTGCCGAAACTACTCTTCTTAATGAAGGGGAGTTATTTTGGTTATTTTTAATGAGGAAGGAACAGAATGGGTAAATAACTCGTCCACGGTCACACATTCTATGATACAACAGGGACATGAACCCCGAGTACACGCTACCAAACACCAAGTACGATCTAGTGAGTCATGACTAACACCCACTAAATGCTTTTACAAGGTGCCAGGCCCTGCTATACTACTTCCCCCTCACCACCATTTTTTAAAAAAGCCCCCATTTTACAGGGAATATGCCAGGTAAACTAAGGATGAATGGACGCAAGGATGGATGGATGGATATATTTTGGTTCCCAGCTTGATATCAAGGAAATCTTTCCTTGACATAGGCAGGAAAAGGAAACAGAAGCCAAAGAATTGGTTTGGCTGAAGAAAAAAGAATTCAGTGGGAGTATAGTTAACAGAAAAAGAGCCCTGGCTGGTGTAGCACAGTGGATTGAGCATGGGCTGGGAACCAAGCGATCCTGGTTCGATTCCCAGTCGGGGCACGTGCCTGGGTTGCAGGCCAGGTCCCCAGTGAGGGCCATGTGTGAGGCAACCATACACTGCTGTTTCTCTCCCTCTCTTTCTCCCTCCCTTCCCCTCTCTCTAAAAATAAATAAAAATAAAATCTTAAAATAATAAAAAACAGAAAAAGAGATGGTAGAAACACGAGTATACACATATTAACAAACTAAAATATGAAATGACTGCTCTGGGCTTGGATGTCTTTAAAAATTTAATCTCCAATGGCACAGAACCACGTGAAGGGGAGCTGGGGTGGAAATCACCTTACGTGAACAAAACGACACACACCAAAAAACCCCCTTATTTCTAACAAAAAATATTTAATAGAGGACTTCGCTTCAATAAAGACCATGTGAAGAGCACAGAGAGCAGCAGCCCTGTGGGGTACCCTGGGGGCAAAGTGACTGAACACGATGCACTGGAGGACCAGCAAGGATGAAATGAAGACAGTTCCATCACAACGTAAGCTCATCCAGGCAGTGACTATGCTTCAAATACCTTCTTATCCGAATTCCCCTTTAAATAATATTCTAAAAATATGCAGTTACGGCCCGGCTGGTGTGGCTCAGTGGATTGAGCGCGGGCTGGGAACCAGATGGTCCCGGTTCGATTCCCAGTCGGGGCACGTGCCTGGGTTGCAGGCCAGGTCCCCAGTGAGGGCCATGTGAGAGGCAACCATACGTTGTTCTTTCTCCCTCCCTCCTCCTCTCTCTGAAAATAAATAAATAAAATCTTAAAAAAATTAAAAAATAAAAACATGCAGTTACCTTTTCCATTTCCTGCCGGAAGGTTGTAAACAGTTCATTGCTTTTTGCCATTGTAGTCTGGAATTCCTCAAACTTATCCATATAAAGAGAAAGCTACAGAAAAAAGTATGAAATAGTGTGAGTTCCAGGTGAACAATGTATAATCCCAAAGACTCAAAAAGAACACATTATGGTTAAATGTTACTTGTTATATAAGTGACAGAAATAAGAACAAATGCCAAAATTAGATGTGAATAAACCATTTTAAACAGGAAAGAGAACAAATGCACACCCCATCCCTGGACATAGATGCCTTAAGCCCAGGCATAGGTGGCTTAAGTTCTAATAACTCACTGAAATGCACTGAAACTTCGGAAATCTGTTCACGTAACCATATTTTTAGATGTAATGTTAAAAATGTGAAACTATTTAACTAGCTTCACCCCACCAATTATAACAAAAACGGAAAGGTGTTGTATAGCTATAAATTCCGTGAAACTAATCCCTTGTGAAGCACTCCCTCCCATCCACATATTTGAAGAACTGTCCTTGCAAAAAGGTCTTCTTTTACGATGCCACCTGCAGAGCCCTTAGCTTGATATCAAAGGCACCCTTTCCCTTGCTGTAGGCAGGGAGAATAACACAGAAGCCAAAGAACCCGTTTGGCTGAGGGAGAAAGAATTCAGTGGAAAGTACAGTTAAGAGAAAAAAGCAAAAAGGCAGAAACACCGATTTTTAACTCCTACCCTCAAGGAATTTCTTATTCTATCTGGTAGAATAATGCTAACCAACAAGCCAAGCAGAATATCAAACATGCAGTCACCTTTTTCTCCCCCCTGGGAATGCAGAGAACGGGGCACACAGTAGGGATCAGAACAGAACAGTGAGGGAAAGTTTCGTGTTGGCGAGGCCTGACCTAGGCCTCAAGGGTAGGCTGAATTACTTTAGACCAGAAGGGAACCCTTGAGAGCCCATCTAATGTAATTACATTATTTTCAGGATAAGGAAAAAGGCCCAGAGGAATAGTGTTTTGCTCAAGACCACACAATACACACAAGAAAAGCGAGAGAATAAAAGATCATCACAGGCCAGGAAATAGCATAAGTGAAGCCTTTGCACTTTCAACAGCGCTGCATGAGGAATATTAAACAAGCGCGTGAACAGGACGGGGCGGAGGTAGGACGTGACGCGACAGAACCAGCCCAGCAGTTCTCAGGTGGGGTGGGCCGTGTGGGGAGCACTGAGAAGTAAGCTCCGCTGTATGTGGGAGGGAGAAGCTGACTGAAAGCAATGTTACCAGTGAGAAGCTAGACAAAGACAGGAGAAGAGAGCCAAGGCATGCCCACAGAAAAGTGAGGGTGAGGTGGGAATGGAAATTTAGGGGCCAACTAAGAGGAATGCAGAGGATCTGGGAGCGGCCCGTGCAGGGCACACACTGACCGTGCCTCTGAGGCTGCGGGCCTGGAGGGGGAAGAGCAGCGGCGCTCAGGCACGGGGCGGGAGCTCTGGCCCTTGAGGGAGGCTGCAAGTTAAGACAGTTCGGCGGGACCTGTTTCTATCGAAGACGGCACATGTAGGTAGACAGCCCCGTCTGCGAGGCCAGTGCTGGGCCACAAAGAGAGGGCTTCAGACACACCAAGACGACGAGACTGTCAACAAAGGCTGGAAACGGACATGGTAAGAGCAAAGAATGTGACCAACTCCTAGGAATGACAGCCACGTTTAGGGAGCTGGCAAAGAGGCGATAGCAAAGGAAACCAACTAATGATCCAATAACTTGACCAAGGGTGACACGGATCAAACAAAAGTCGCGCTGATTCACGGTATGGCAACCAGAGCTGCCTGTGAGCGTGGGAGACGGCCCCTCGGGCGCCCTGCCCTGGGGAGTGAGCGGTGCCCCCACGGTCAAGTCCACCTTCCATCTTCTGAAGCCATGTGTGAACTTTTTATACCTTTTCCATATTGATTCTCTCCTCTATCTGCATGGACAAGCAATTTATAGGGTTAATAAGGTTCAAATTTCCAAGAAGCATTCCAGCACGAATGTAACTTAGGGTGCAAAGTTCAAAAGACTTCTTAAATTCTCACTGAGTTACACTAGCTTTATAGGAAATGAGTATCACCACATTATAAAAAGTACTCAAAGCCAAATAGCACTCCAAAGAGATGCTCATTAAAATCCAGGCCAATCTCAATGTATCGGTGCATTTCAGAACTAAATTAAGCGTCTTTACATTAAAGAAACTGATTATGTAGTAAGTTTTTTAAATGAGTAATAATTTTTTCAACAGAATGTAATCTTATTAACTTAAATCTTAAAACAGGGTGACTTACAGGTACAAACGTCTAATTTCACCTGTTCATAAAGACATGGAAACTCTCCTGTCCCTTTTCTCTGAGGGGGAGGCCGCATCTGGTAACCCTACCCCACGGAGGCAACCACAGAGACACTGCATTAGGGCAGCCCACGGGATCTGGATGCAAAAGCTGGGACGCAACAAACAGAAGCCCAGGCCCAGGTGACTGCCAGGTGAACTCTCCCAAATGTTGAAATGACAATGCCGTTTCCTCTCAAAGTCTCCCAAACAATTAAATAAGAGGGAAGACTCTCAAACTCGTTTTATAAGGCTAACATTATCCTGATACCAAAGCCAGATAAGCACACTACAACAAAATTATAGACCAACATCCCTAATGAACACAGACGCAAAAATTCTCAACAAAACACTAGCGAACAGAATTCAATAGCACATTGAAAGGATCACACAAAAAAAGGATCACAGATCTCATGATCAAATGAGATTTATCCCTGGGATGAAAAAATGGTTCAACATATACAAATCAATAAATGTGATTACCACAAGAGAATGAAAGACAAAAATCATATGATCGCCTCAAGAGATACAGAAACAGCATTTGACAAAATTCAACATCCATTCATGATAAAAACTCTCAACAAACTGGGTATACAACGAACATTCTTCAACAGAATAAAGGCCATATAAGAAAGACCCACAGCTAACTTAATACTTAACAGTAAAAGGCTGAAAGCTTTCCCTTTAAAGATGAAGAGCAAGAAAAGAGTACCCACTCCCATGACTTCTATTCCACACATTACTAGAACTCCCAGTTAGAGCAGTGAGGTAAGAAAACGAAATAAAAGGCATCCAAAGCATCCGCGCTAATCAAATGATCTCATGTCCAAAAATCTGAAGACTCTACCCAAAACACTGTTAAAACAAATTCAGTAAAGTTTCAAGATACAAAAACACAAAATCAACTTAACAAATCAGTTGTGTTTCTATATACTAACAACAAAATATCTGAAAAATAAATAAAGAACACAATCCTATTTATAATAGCTTCCAAAATGATAAAATACTTAGGAATAAATGTGAGCAAAAACCAGAAAAAAAGGATCTCTACACTGAAAACGGTAAGACACTGACGGGAGAAACCAAGGAAGACAAAAATCAGCGGTCAGTATGTTCACGTATCAGGAGAGTTAGTGTTGTACAATGTCCGTGCTACCCAACGCCATCCATACAGTCAATGCGCTCCCCCTCAGAATTCCAGTGACTTTTTTCGTAGACATTGAAAAAACCTAAAATTTGTATGAAACCACAGAAGAGCCCGAACAGACAAAGAAATCTGGAGAAAGAACAAAGCTGGAGGCTCTACGTTCCCTGAGTTCAAACTATATCACAAAGCTGAAGTGCGCAGAAGGGTACGGCATTGGCATAAAAACACAGACACTGATCAGCAGAACAGAACTGAGAACTAAGAAATAAACCTACACAAACATGGTCAACGAATATGTGACAAGGGGGCCGAGTATACTCAATGGGGAAAGGGCCGTTTCTTCAATAAATGGTGCTGGGAAATATGAATATCCACATGTGAAGGAATGAAATCGGACCCCTGTCTAACACCACTCACAAAGGTTAACCTGAAGTGGATTAAGGACATAAATATAAGACCTGCAGCTATAAAACTCCTAGAAGAAAACAGGTAAAAGGCTCCCTGAAAGTGGTCTTGCTAATGACTCTTTGGCTATGACACCAAAAGCCCGAGCAACACAAGCAAAAACCCACGAGCGGGTCCACAAGGAAGAGCTGCGCAGCCTGGCGGGCCTCCTCTGCGCCCACCAACGAAGACTGGCGCCCCCCCTGGGTGGAGACTGCCGATAGCCACGTGCTTGGGAACTGCCAAAAGAAAGATCGAGTATACATTCCAACATTCTAAAGCAGGAAGAAATGTACATAAGAGAATTTCTAAAATGAAAAGGGAACCGACTGCATGGGAAAATATATTTGCCAATGACACCTCGGACAAGGGTCTGATCTCCAAAATGTATAAACAACTCACATGACTCCACTCCAGGAAGACGAACAACCCAATGAAAAAATAGGCAAAGATGGCCCAGCTGGTGTAGCTCAGCGGATTGAGCGTGGGCTGGGCACATGCCTGGGTTGCGGGCCAGGTCCCCAGTGAGGGCCACATGAGAGGCAACCATACATTGCTGTTTCTCCCTCTCTTTCTCCCTCCCTTCTCTTCTCTCTAAAAATAAATAAATAAAATGAAAAAAAAAATAATAATATAAAAAAAAATTTTTAAATGGGCAAAGGACTTGAACAAACACTTCTCCAAGGAGGACATACAGAGGCCCAGAGACATATGAAAAGATGCTCAGCATCACTAGCCATCAGAGAGATGCAAATTAAAACTACAGTGAGATACCACCTCACACCGGTCAGAATGGCCATCATCAACAAAGCAACAAACAACAAACGCTGGTGGTGGGAATGCAGACTGGTGCAGCCACTGTGGAAAAGAGTATGGAATTTCCTCAAAAACTAAAAATGGAACTGCCTTTCGACCCAGCAATTCCACTACTGGGGTTATACCCTAAGAATCCTGAAAAACCAATTCAAAAGAACCTATGCACCCCAATGTTCATAGCAGCACAATTCACAATAGCCAAGTGCTGGAAGCAACCTAAGTGCCCATCAGTAAATGAGTGGATCAAGAAACTATGGTACATTTACATGAAGGAATACTATGCAGCAGAAAGAAAGGAGCTCCTACCCTTCACGACGGCATGAATGGATCTGCAGAGCATTATGCTGAGTGAAATAAGCCAGGAGGTGAAAGATAAATACCATATGATCTCATCTATAAGTGAAACCTAATGAACAAAACAAACAAGCAAGCAAAACAGAACCAGAGACATGGAAATAAAGAACAATCTGACAGTAACCAGAGGGGAGGAAGGGGGATAATGGAGGAAAATAGGGGAATGGTCGTCAGGCACATGTATCAAGGTCCCATGGACAAAGCCAAAGGGGGGTAGGATCGAGGGTGGGGCAGGGGGAGTGGTGGCAGGAAAATGGAGACAACTGTACTTGAACAACAACAACAACAACAACAACAAAAAAGAAATGCAGTGTATATACAATAGAATATTAGCAATAGAAGGAAATCTTCCATTTGCTTCAGCATGGATGGACCTTTAGGGCATATGCTAAGTGAAATAAGTCAGAGCCAGACAATACTGTATGATCTCACTTACATGTATATGAAATGTAAAAAGTCAACTCATAGGAACAGGGTAAAACACTGGAGGTGAGGGGCGGGGAAATCGGGGGGGGGGGGCTGGCAAAGGGCACAAAATTTGTTATGAGCAAGTTCCAGGGATGTGATGTATAGCATGGTGACTACAGTAAAAAATACGTTATCCTATACTACAAAGACAGGAGAGAGCCCTGGCTGGTGTAGCTCAGTGGATTGAGCGCGCGCTGGGAACCAGACGGTCCCAGTTTGATTCCCGGTCAGGGCACATGCCTGGGTTGCGGGCCAGGTCCCCATGAGGGCCATGCGAGAGGCAACCACACATTGCTGTTTCTCTCCCTTTCTGTCTCCCCCCCTTCCCCTCTCTCTGAAAATAAATAAATAAAAAATCTTAAAAAAAAAGACAGGAGAGAAAAGCAGGGAGGGCCCCATTATAAACACCACCCCACAGCTCTACCCGGGAGTTGCGCTGTATGATTCCAACAGAAGTTTTTTAAATAGATTATGTCCTCAAAGTACAAATTTCCAAGGATTTTAGGTTAACCCAAGAAATTGCCATTTTGTACATGAAGAGGTCAAGTATCAGCAACTTCATGTGGTTCTACTTAATACAAAAGGAATAAAATCTGAAGATTTATCAGTTTTTCTGCAGTTAGAAATTAGCTGAATGACACACGGGAAGAGACTGAGAAAGGGAATACCTGGAATATTGGAAAGGGGACACTGCGGATGGTGTCACCAATTGTCCCCGTCTGCCGGAGACCTAAGTGTTTTCTGGGACACAGCACTTTGAGTGCTAAAAGCAGGAAAGTCCTGGGGAAACGGAGACGAGTTGGTCACCTACGTGAAGGGGAAAACTCCAAGAGGGACGCGTGATCCACTCTCACTTCTGGGCAGGAACAGGCAGAAGCATCTTAAGAGATTCAAGGTGTGTATCGAATGAACCACGGATTTTTCTTACAACGTCTACTGTCCCCTGCCGTCAAGTTACCTGCTGTTTCAGTTGTACTTCTTGCTGCTTCATTTGTTCGTATCTGTGCCTCGATTCTGTGGCTTCTTTTAACAACTAGAAAACAGAAACATTCTGGCAAAACACTAATAGTAATTATAAATATGAGTACAATGTCAATGACCCGATAGTTAGGCCTAGTTCTTCCACTCATTATTTTATCAACCCTGAGTCTATAGGTGAAATGTCGTTACATCAAATGCCAGTTAGCTATATCTTCGATCTGTGCCACTTGTTAACACAGGAATGCAGGAATAATCTCGCTGCTTAGAAACAGTACCTTGGAGGCCTAATAATAGGTTAACAAAACTCAGGGTTAAATTGTTGTGTTTTAGGTGAAAATAATTAGAAGTAGATTATTAGAAGAAAACATAGCTAGGAATCTTGACATTATCTGGGTGCTTTAGAAAACCCCTCTACTCCACAGAGGCAAGATGAGGCACGGTGAAAGGGTATGAAGCAAAGCAATGAAATCAGAGACCTGGTTTCCTTCCCCCCCACCACGTGGAATGGTTGATCTTGAACCTGCAGGGAGCAAGCTGGCCCCAGACTTCTCCAAGTCCACATTTCTCTTCCTCCAATTCTTACATGTCCAAAGACAGGGAACCACAGACACGCCTTTGTAGGAGGATAGAGACTTGGTTTCTGATCACTTTTTAAAAAGCAGGGGAGAGGGAGATGCGAGCTTTAATTTATGTACTTGGGCTTTCAAGAAAATGATATAGTGAAGTTGCATAATAGGCAGCTGTGAAATTCAGTCCCTGAAGTAAAATGTCACACAGTCCAAACAAGCCTAGAAAAGTCCTTCAGCCAACCAGAAAAGTGAAAATGTGATGTGCGCATGTGTGTGCATACATGAAATTTACACACGGGAAAGCACTGCCAGCTCACATAGCAGGACCATGTGCACACATGTCTGTCCGAACCCTAGGTACAAGCTCAGCATGACACACTCATACCATGCGGGCCACTCGAGAACGAGTCTTCACACCAGGCCCACCTCGGGGGCTATGCTCCTTGAGGGAAAGCTGGATGGAACAGTCCTCATTATCATAACCATTTCTCGTTTTTATTATTTATTTTGGTTAAGCACGTACAGTTGGATGTCCACCCAGTGAGATTCCACTGTACCCACAATTACAGACAGACAACACAATCTGAGCACATAGCCTAAGGACAATGCTAAGTGGCATTTGAGCATTCTGCAAAAACTTGTATCAGAAAATTATATGAGTAAGTAAACAAATAGCTCCCCTAGTTTCAAGGTACTCATTTGAAAACAAAATGTGACATTAATATATGAGACCCATGCTTGGCAAGCTTCGTATTACATGGCCAAATTTAATATACTAAATACTGGTATCATTCTTGAACTTGGTGACCATTACCTGTAAGTGAAATAAACATTCTAAGCACAGGAAAGTCAAACATGTGCAGGTCTTTCCAGTAACGTGGTCTAACCTCTCTAGTGTATCTTCTATACAAAAAGTTAATAGAAAGAAAAAGCCGAATGCTTTCTTAACACACATATGCCCTTCTCAATTTAGCACTAAAAACAAATCAGCATGATTCAGGTGCTACAAATATATGCAGAATAAGGTTACATGTTTTAAATGGCTTTGGTTACAATGAGGCGATAATTCCTTTTGTAAGAAATAGAACTTACAAACTCTCTCTCTCTCTGATGTTTCTCATCAGCCTCCTTTATCAGCTGTGTCGTCTGCTGAAGCTTTGCGTCCACAAGCTGTTGTTGTAGCTCCTTATGTTTGAACACTTTATCAATGTGCTGCAGGGAAAGTCAAATCCTGCCATTACTTAATGAAAATGGAGCACAATGACAAGGAAACATAACATGAGTTTCAATGCTTTGCTCCTTACCCTGCTTTCCCCACTAATGCCACCAGAGCTAATAACAGAGTGTCCTTCTGTCCTGAACCTCAGGAATGGGGCCCTCTCCTACCACCCCATACCCCTCCCTTTCAGAGGTGGGCCATCAGGCACTTTGGCAGCCACATGCCTGTACTTCCTACATCTGCCCTATGATGACGGTGAGGCACAGACTGTATGAAGAAAAGGATGGATAAGGAGCAGACTGTTAACGCATACATCATACACAGAATTCCTGGAGATGTTTTCTCTCCATTAAATTTTCCCAAATTTTTCAGTTGAAGGAAGCATGCTGTGATGGCAGGAATGGCCTCAGGCAGATCCCGACCCCCCAGTCCCAGTCCCCTGCCTATGGGGGGCTGGCCACACACACACTGCAGAGCTATAAAAGCCAATCTAATGGTTACACTATGTAAGGTGCGTGGGGCCGGGTGCAGAGTAATCATTTGGTAAAAGGCTGTCACGATTTCTAAAGGAAATAGTAACCACCTAACGCAATTAAAATTAAGGAGCTATTCTTTAATGACAATAAAATCATTAGAACATCCATTCTCAGATGTAGAAAGAGTAACTGTTCCTGACCAAAAAAAAAAAAAAGAACATTTGATAATGTTCCAAATAAATAAGACAAAAGTAATGTGATTCAAACATATAATTTTCAAATTTCCTACATCTATGATGTGGCAAATCATTATATTAAACAACAAAACTAAAAGAAAAATTGTAAGAAATTGAGGGCTTTATAATCCAATGGAAAATTTACTCTCTCGGACAAAAAAAAAGTTTCTTCCATAAATACACTCTAAGAATATAGAGAGAAAAGTAAAGCTTTATGTTAGAGACTTGAGACATAGCAACCCGTGAAAATGATGGACTTTATTTACATCTTGATCCAAATAGATTTTTTTAAGGGGAGAGAACATTAAATAATTAGTTAATGTTTAGGTGTGAAAATGGTTGTGGGTATGCTTAAAAAGGAGTCTTTATCATTTTGAGGCACACCCTCAAATATCTATGAATGGAATAATATGACACCTTGGATTTGCTTCAAAATAACCCAGGGGAAGGTGATGGAAATACAGCTGAAATCATGGTTTCATCAGCTGAAGCCAACCGATATATTTTCTCTCTACTTTTAAGTCTGCAATTCCCCATAATTAAAAAAAAAAAAGCAAAAGGTGGATGAGTGATAAAAATAAAACCATTTTTAAAACTAAGTTTTTGAAGAGCTGTATGTAAAATTCAAAATTAATATAATCTAACGTTTGCCTTAGAAACTGGATAAAGTAACCCACAGAAGATGCCACATTTTTTTTTGTAATTTTAATCACCCATTTAAATTATATTTGTGTAAGGAATACAACACAGATAAAAGCAAAACATCCTACTGACTTAAAAGACAGGGGGTGCAACATTTACAAACCCTAACACCTCTAACACTGCCCTTTGACCTCTAAAAAAGGAGGAACCTTACAAAGCAGGTTATCACCTATTTACTTTTAATCTAGATGCTACCTATGAACTTCCCAACTACCTTTGTAAATAAAAGTCTTAGTTAGAAGCCAATAACCAAGATCCACAGCGATGTACCGTTCCAGTAAACTTTCTACCTCTATGGGTGTACGTTCGAAGGTTCAGAAATCAGTTCCTTTTGCCTCCCGAACAGTACAAAACCCCCATTTAAACAAAAATCTGAAACAGGTGCAATGCAATGGTGGTATGGACTGTGCAGGTTATCACGGATGTCTGAGAGATGGAGCATATTTATTCATTATTAGCCTAGATAAGGGGGTGGCGGGAATCTGTATACTAAAATCACAATCTTCTAGCCCTGACCCAGTAGGGTGGGCATTGTCCAGCAAAGTGAAAGGTCGCTGGTTCAATTCCTGGTCAGGGCACATGCCTAGGTTAGGGGTTCAGCCTCCCCCTCCCACCCCTCATTAGGATGTGTACATGAGGCAACCTATTGATGTTCCTCTCTCACATAGATGTTTCTCTCCCTGTTTCTCCCTCCCTTCCCCTCTCTCTAAAAATAAATAAATAAAATCTTAAAATCACAATCTTCCAGTATCACAAAGACGACAATAGTACTAAATGTGTCCTTAAGGAACTGCCTCACATACCCAAAGGCAGTGACCCCTGCGCTGTTGAGTGACGACCCCAAAGCATCCTTCCTTCATGTGGTGGCTGAGCCTTTCCCAATAAAGGCCTGCTCTCCACTACGCATACACAAGAGTTCTGCAACCCCCGTGACAAGTTTTACTTCTTTACTAGTGAACGGTGAAAAGGTGGTGCTAATAACAAGCTGTTGAAACAAAGAAAACACCTTTACCTCCTCCCTCAGCGCGTACTGTTCGATGAGCTTCTTCAGCTTCTCTCCCAGTTCAATGTTTTCCTGGCGGAGTTTGGCATTGTGTATGTCATGCTGTTCAAGCTGTGCTTGGATTTCATTTAAAGTAATCTGGAAGTGTGCAGTTGCTTCTTTACGTCTTTCTTCCTCCTCTCTGGCCTGCTGCATATTTTCTTCCTTGTTATGGAAAATAATCTGTTAATGGTATAGACTTACGGATGAGGGGACTCCCGAAAGCTGCCCCTATGTGGGTTCATTTACTGCTCCCTGAAGTGATGCTTACGAACTGTAATTCCTTCCCTTTATCGACGACCAAAAGGCTCTCATTTAACAGAAGCCTGTCCTAAGTAAATAGGACAATCAGAGAGACACACACTGCCCTGCTGTCAGTCTATGTGGCCACCTGAAATTCACTATCCCGGAAGACAAGTAAGGAGCCTGTCCACGCAGCAGCCACCTATGTCCCCAAACCACTTCCTCTACGGTTCCACAAGGCAGCATCTTAAATCAGCCTCAGGCAATAGATCCCTTCTTGCAGCTGGCTTTCTCAGTCACATCTTCTACTTCCTAGGGGTAAGAGGACAAATGGAATCTACATCTCAAAAAGCCTACTTCCAACTCTTGCTAGGATACACGTGTTAAAAGACTTTTACATGTCTAAATAGTTACAAGTCCCATCAAAATGTTGGTTTGCTATGGGAAAAAAAAAGACCTATTTTAAATAACATCTAACCCCAAAGGTTCAAAAGCAAAGAAAAAAACCATGGGCCTCCACATGAGGTGCAGATCCATTTCCCGAGCGTGCCTGTATTCTGGGCCTTGCGGGATGCTGTGGCGGGGGAGCATGAGGGAGTCCTGCTCCGTGAAAATCAAACTGAAACGCTACAAGAGGAAGAAGGGTCTGCCCCATGTCTGTGCTTTTTCCTTCTTTGCTGTTGGTACCATCAATCTTTGAACGCCTGCCCCCCCTTCCTTTATGATTGACCAAAGTGTAAGTGCTCTTCTTCTTCTTTTTTTTAAAATTTTATTTATTTATTTTAGAGAGAGGAGAAGGGAGGGAGACAGAGGAGAGAAACAGCAATGCACGGTTGCCTCTCACATGGCCCCCACTGGGGGACCCGGCCCACAACCCAGGCATGTGCCCTGACCGGGAATCGAATCAGGACCGTCTAGTTCCCAGCCCGCGCTCAATCCACTGAGCTACACCAGCCAGGGCGTAAGTGCTCTTCTAAAAGTACTCAGGAACTGGACAGCTGGGGTGGGCAAGGGCAGCTTGGCAAGGCAGCTAACAGCCTGGGAGAAGCTCAGCACGCACTTCCCCTTTCGAGGCTCATTCTGCCTTTAGTCTGTTCCCACTTGCTGCCCAGTACACGTCAGCTTCTCATACGTGGTGATGAAGTACTTCAGTGCTCAGCAGAAAGCTGGTAACTTTGAGCTTCCTAAGCCACGGCTCCCAGCAGAACAGCTTGTTCTCAACCCCAATCTCATCTAGATCCCCATGAGCAAATATGAGGGACCCTAAGAATGAGGCCAAGCAAAATAGAAAGCAAGGTGGTAGCTCTGTCTCCAAGTAGAGACAAGGACTGCTTTTAAATAGGTACACAGTGGTTACAGAAAAAAACAGAGGCAGTTCCCCCTGAAAAACAGAACAATGCACCAACTAACCTTTAACGTCTTATTGTGACGCTGAAGTTCCCTGCAGAGAGACTCCAGTTTGCTTCTTGCCAAGATAGCCTTGCTGTGCTCACTCTGCAAGTGAACTTTCTCTTTCACAATCTGAGCTTGCTTCTTCTGCAGAATCTTCATTTGCTTCTGAACGTTCCTACTCTCCTCCAGCTAAAATAACAATCACGTCACATTTAGAAAGCACACTGAAAAGCTTTGGGTTATGGACAGAAGAATTACATTAAGGGCTGTAAACACATTTTTAATAACCAAATATTATAGTGCAATTTTAGTTTCAATTGTTTCATGCCCCTCCACTCTGCCAACCTTCTCTCTTCCCGTTGTGATAGGAAAGTAAACAATTTACAGTTGGGGAAAAAAAATCTATCTGCAGTTCTTTATTTTCTTACTAAAAACAAAAACATGATGTTTTCGGAACCCTTTTTAGGAATCAACAGCATCAAGTTTCACTTTTCTGAAAGCACACACGGGCTACTTTAAAGTGATGGCCCTCCTGTAAGTTAATAAGCAGTGCTCAGGGTTATTGGCTTGTGAGTGGGGAATCACTACAATTTCAGGTTTGGAGCAAAGGCGTCTATTCAAGGTTAAATCAACACTAATAGATAAGATGGCAGCTTTCACCGAAGGAAAGGATGCTGAGTCACAACTGCAAGAACAAGAGAGACACCTAGTGGCCACTCAAAATATACCAAGCACCCCCAGAGGCGATGTGCTTACAGCTATTAAAATAATGCCTTTATGAAAACTCCTGCCGGAAAAGTAATACTTTTGTACAGTAATCTCTCTGTGGACCATGGGCTGCGGCACAGTTCCAAGGGGCTGCCGGTGCTGCAGAAAATACCTGTAACTCCGGCGAGGACTGGAAGTCCCCCAGCCTTCCTCACCTCAAAGTAACCACAGTCCCGAACCCTGGGTTCACTACTTCTTTGCTCTCCTCTTTATACATACCATCTGTGTGTGGTCCGAAAAGAAATCATTTCAGTTTTAGTTGTTTTGACTTTATTGTGGCTACTGCAACTGGGGAACAGAATTTTTTATTTTCCTTCATTGAAATTAATACACGCTTAAATAGCCACATGCGGTTAATAGCTGTTTTGTCGGACAGCACAGCTGCAGATCATATGGCCAGGAGTCACCCTGATGGCTCACATGTAGCTACAGGGTCAGGGGACAGCGAGCTTTTTCTGTTCAGGTCCAGAAAGTAAATATTTTAGGCTTTGCAGGCCACAGATGGTATCTGCTGTGTTGTCCTTGTTTCTCAAGCAAAACTTTAAACGTGTAAAGCCCAGCTTGGCCGGTGTAGCTCAGTGGATTGAGCGCGGGCTGTGAACCAAAGGGTCACCAGTTCAATTCCCAGTCAGGGCACATGCCTGGGTTGCAGGCCAGGTCCCCAGGGGGGCCACGTGAGATGCAACCACACACTGATGTTTCTCCCCATCTCTTTCTCCCTCCATTCCCTTCTGTCTAAAAATAAATAAATAAAATCTTTAAAAAAAAAAATGTAAAGCCCATTCTTAGCTTGTAGGCAGTACAAAAACAAGCCTTGCTGGATTTCACCAACGGGTTGTATAATATTGCACTTTTAAAAAAATATACTACACCCAGTACACTCTACTGACCCGTTCACTTATTAGTGAGTATCGGATGTTTCCAGGGGTCATTACTCAGAAAGGTATGGACATTCTCCTGTTTCGTGGTATACACATGCAAGAATCTCTTGGGTGCAAACCTAGAAGTGGGGTTGCTAGGCAGTGATTTCTGATGTTCTATTTCACATTACTGTGCCAGACTGTTTGGCAGAGTGGCTGGCAAGTTTCTTCTCCCACCAACAATTTATAAGAGATCGTGCAGATGCACATCCTCTCCAAACTTAGTATGGCAGGAATTCTTAACCTAGGGTCCTACAATGGCCATAAAACGGCATCTCGCTGAAGTCCTAACTGACATTTCTCTGATCACTAATCAGAACAAATCTTTGTATGTTTATGTACCTTTAAGATATCTGCGTAGCTGTGTTTTTCTACTTCTGTGAAATACCTCTTACATGTCTCTTGCCCAGTTTTCCATTGGTTTATTCTTTTTGCATTCATTTGTAGGTATTCCTTACATATTCTTGATACTAAAGCTTCTGTTGATTCTATTTGTTGGAAATATGTTCTCCCAAGTTTGCAATGTCTTCTCGCTTTCTTTTAAAGTGTCTTTTGATGAACAGAAAGTCTTAATTTCAACAGTCAATTCTTGCAATCTTTTCTGACAGTGCTTTTTGTGTTGTAAGAATTCTTCCCCTTAACCCAAGTTTGGAAAAATATTCATCTGTTAACATATCTAAATAAATCTAAATGATATCTAAAATTTTTAAAGCTTAATTTTTGACATTTAAATCCTTAATCCATCTAGAATTGATCATTGTATATGATAAATAAAAATCTAATTTCATTTTTTTCGCATAAGGATAGCTGCTTTTCAAGTTCCTTTAGTTTCACGAGGGCAGTGATTCTCCCCCAAATGCATCTATAGATTCCGTGAAATGCTCTTCAAAATCCCCAACTGGTGTTGTTTCCCATGGAACTAATAAGTTGAATCTAAAACTTCAAAGAGAGCCCTGGCTGGTGTGGCTCAGTGGACTGAGCACTGGCCTGCAAACCAAAGAGTCGCCGGTTCAATTCCCAGTCAGGGCACATGCCTGGGTTGCAGGCCAGGTTCCAAGTGGGGGGTGCGCAAGAGGCAACCATGCATTGATGTTTCTTTCCTTCTCTTTCTCTCTCCCTTTCCCTCTCTAAAAATAAATAAATAAAATCTTTAAAAAAGAAATCAAGCTTGAGAACATTTTCTGAAAACAGTAAATGTTTCGTTCTTCGTAAGTTCAGCACAAATCTAAATCTAAGAGAGGTTACTCACTTGGCAATTCTTCAATGTGTGACATCCTAAAATGGATTTAGTGACCATAACTGGTACTTAAAAATAACCACAGCCCCCCCCCGCCCCCCACACATACACACAAACAGAAACACTCTAGATCCCTGCTACTTAAACTGTATCCAAGGGCTGCCGGTATCCTTATCATCACCTAGGAACTTGTCGCTTGTTAGAACAAAGACTCTCGGGGCCCAACCCAGACCCAGTGAGTCAGAATATACCTTTTAACAAATGTCCCGATGACCTGCGTGAGTCTATGGACACTGCCTTATGCAACTGTTTGCCCTTTCCTCCCCTAACCCATTCATAACTAGCTGCTGTTGTCAGGTAGCCAACCCTACACTGCTTTCTTTCGGTCTTTTACTCTTTTCTCCATTTTTCTCTTTTCCCTTCTTGGCTCTTATCCTCTTTTTCCACCGCTTCTCGCATGATTCTTCTCCTCATGTGGACAGAACCAAAGGGACTTTCTTCCATAGCCAATGGAAGTGAAGGGAATCCTGACCACAGTTTTCTGCCATCTCTGCATTTGTTCTAGGCCGTCTTTCATGGATGCACAGGGTTTCCTTTTGCTCTGAACTGAACGAGGGCCAGACTGCTGAATGCCAGCTATGTGGAGGTATACTCACACCTCTCTGCAAACTGAGGGAAAGTAACTTTCATTCTTTCGGTAATAAATAAATAGAATGCACTTTTAGAACTGGTCATTGACAAACAGTACTGTTTATGATATGGAATAACTGCTTTAACAACAGATGAAAATGCATACAAATTGCCAATGATTATTCACATTAAGTATTTCACAAAAGGCATTAATTTTAGTATTTCCATTAGAATTCTAAGTCTTCCAAAACCTTTCCTTCAAAGGGTTATGTGATTTTCCTATGCTTCAGTTTAAAAAGGATGGCTGTATTGCCACGTTGAGACTGCTTTCTTAATTTTAAAAAGAAAATTAATGCTTCTTGAAACAACACAGGCCCAGAACAAGTAAGATCAATTTCTTTGGAAGATGGAAAAAGGAATGCCTGGCACACAGCATATGCTAAATAAAAATTTCCTGAGCCACAGTATGTGTTAGGAGACTATTTCATCCAACTCACATTTCAATCACAATAGCTAGAGCCTTTAACTCTAGATTCCCCTAGGAAAAATTAAATAGAGAAACCACTATACCCCAAATGACTAAAAGCATCATAACACAGGGGTGAAAAGGCTGACGTAGAAATACTCCAAGAATGAGTTGTACAAAATTTATACCATATCTTATTAGCATTCTGATGTTCTCCCGTAGGTATCATGTTTTAAAGTGATATCATACAAGCAAAAAAAAGCCCCAAGAAATCAGATTCTCCTCCTCAATTTAGTAATAAAACATAATTTTACATTTAAAGCTACAACAGCCCTGGCTGGTGTAGCTCAGTGGATTGAGCGCGGGCTGGGAACCAAGCGGTCCTGGTTCGATTCCCAGTCAGGGCACATGCCTGGGTTGCAGGCCAGGTCCCCATGAGGGCCATGTGAGAGGCAACCATACATTGCTGTTTCCCTCCCTCTCTGTCTCCCTCCCTTCCCCTCTCTCTAAAAATAAATAAAAATAAAATCTTTAAAGCTACATCAAAATCACATTTTGAAAAGCTAATCAAGCACAGACCCATTTTGCTATATTTTATATGGACCTCACTCCCATGATGTAATACTCACAAGATCAGCATATTTCTTACAGAGAGCTGCCAGCTTCTCTTCTGGAGTTGAAAGGGTATTTAGGGCTTGCATCAGTAATAAAACTTCTTTTCCTGATGATTAACAAGATAACAAATAAGTCCTGGAAGAAGAATGAGATCAAATCTAACCTGCAAATTCTATATAACATTTCCTGTGTTCTGACAACCTGAATAAAATAATTTATTCCTATAACTAGAAATAAGATATTTCCCAGCTAAATTAAGAAAGCTATTTTTAAATTCAGGATTAGCAGCTCCCCCCCCTCCCCAAATTTCTTCACTTTCTAACATGGCTAGCTATTTGTAAGAACTCTTGCTGAAGGCTTGAAAATCCTTCTGCTTAACTACTGATGTCCAAGTTAAGACAAAGGGCAAGTTACAAAGGGCAGAATATTTTTAAAAGCTTCCTCCTAAGCAAGTACAAATATAGATGTTCAAAGGGAATTTCAGCTGGTACTCTCTGCCTGCCTAAGATACACATACTCACTTGTGACACGTGCCTTTTTCTATGTGAAATCTAAGTAACTTCTGACAATTTAGGAAGCATATTCCACGTGTTAACCAAGTTCATTATAAATAAAAAGATGTCAACAGCTCTTCCCTTGGGGAAAAGAGCTTAACAACATTTAAAGACTTTGGCAGGCAGAGGCAAGAGCTTAAAGTAGGAGGGGACAAGCGGTGTTTCAAAATGAGTGATAATGTTTTCGTTGTTAAGCTAGGTGGTAGGTTCAATTCATATGATGATTTTTAAACTCACATTACATCTGGGTATTTTGGACAGACAGTTCATATATCATAAAATTTTACCATTTTTAAGTATACAATTGAGTACATTCACAAAGTTGTGCAACCATCACTGCTGTCTAATTTCAGAATACTTTTTATCACCTCAAAAAGAAACCCCATACCCTTCAGCAGTCCCTCACCCCGCACTGCTCCTTTTCCCAGGCAACCACTACTCTAACTTTTTGTCTCCGTGGATTTGCAAATTCTAGACACTTTATGTAAAATGGAATCATATATACAACATGGCCTCTATGCCTGGTTTCTTTCACTTGGCATAATTTTTCAAGGTCCACCCACATGGGATCAGCACTACATTCGTTTTTATTGCTGAATAATACTCCACAGTATGAGTACACTACATTTCCTTACCCATTCATCACCTGATGGATGACTTTTTTTTTAACTTTTGGGCTATTACAAATAATGCTGTCATGCCCTGGCTGGTGTAGCTCAGTGGACTGAGCACGGGCTGGGAACCAGAGGGTCCCAGTTCAATTCCCAGTCAGGGCACATGCCTGGGTTGCGGGCCGGGTCCCAGTGAGGGCCATGTGAGAGGCAACCACACACTGCCGTTTCTCTCCTCTCTGTCTCCCTCCCTTCCCTTCTCTCTAAAATAATAAAATCTTTAAAAAAAATAAAATTAAAAAAGATTAAAAAAAAATAATGCTGTCAGGAACAGTCAGGTACCGTTTTGCATGGACACATTTTTAATTTTCTGGGGCACATATGTATAGGTAGAATTGCTGGGTCACATGGTAACATTATGTGCAACTTTTTTTTTTTTTTTTTTTTATGTGCAACTTTTTAAGACCCCATATGCCGTTACACATATCATTGGGGCTGCTGACTTTGAAGAAATATGTCTTATTTATAAGGAATTAAAATTTCATAATTAAAATTATTTTTATATTTCTATAAATTTTTAAGTTTTCCAATTTAGCAGAAAATGGATGTAATAAGGATAATTCTAAAGTAGCATATAGAAAACCATACACATTAAACACTGTTAATCTTGGGTATAATAAGTATAAAAAACTTAGGGGCAACTAGTAAGGCAAAAATAAAAGGATATTTCAGATTTCATAACAAGATTCAATGTATCACATTCTTGGTCGTAAGTCTCAAATAGAGGAGGGGAAGAAAGCATACCCTTGAAAGCCAGTCTTACCCCACTTTCTGAACTACAGATAACATTGTCATCTCTAAATTTTTGTGACTAGTTTCTAAGTACTAAAGTGATCAAATAAATACATAGTTGTCATAGTACATGCTGGTCAGACTACATTAAAGATGCAAATAAGGCCCTGGCTGGTGTAGCTAAGTGGATTGAGCATGGGCTGGGAAGCAGGGGGTCGCCAGTTCGATTCCCAGTCAGGGCACATGCCTGGGTTGCAGGCCAGGTCCCTAGTGGGGGCCACATGAGAGGCAACCACACATCGATGTTTCTGTCCCTCTCCTTCTCTCTCCCTCCCCTTCTGTCTAAAAATAAATAAATAAAATCTTAAAAAAAAAAAGATGCAAATAAGGCAAGTCTAATACTACTTCTATCAAGTAGGCCCCAATTTTTTTCACAAAAGCCAGTTCTTAATTATTTAGAGCAAACTTCCTACTCTGCTATCTTCGCCTACTGCACAGAACTGCAGCACACAGGCAGACGGACCCCAATGAAGACAACAGATGCTGAACATCCACTCAATACTGGCCACTACAGGCCACCGTCACAATCACCTGTGCCGCAGGAAGTGTAAGTGAATGGGCTGTGTGTGAAAACGTCCAACCACTGAGAGACATTACCTAAGGTCTTTTCCTTGCTCCTGCTGCACTCTGAATCTTGCTGACCATCAGGGGGATCTGTTCGAGCTTCTTGCCCAGGAATGTCCTCTCTTGACTCTCGTGTGCAGTATGCTGAGCTCACCAAACCTCTGTTTTGTGTTATAAAGTCACTGCCTTCATCTTCTTCCAGTGAGTGTTTGTTACTTGTGCCGCCACAATTTGAGTCTTGATGCTGAAGTATGTCGTTCGATTGAGAGTTACGCAACATATCCGCTTTCACCCCTAGCCCGCACATTCCAGCTTCTTCCATTGTGCCAATCACAAACTAGAGGGAAGGGAGGAGAAAAAGATGGAAATGGGGGTTCAATCAAATGTAATCGATGTTTAAAAGCAGTAGCACACTGTAGGTTGACAGCTTTTTTTCTTTCTTAGTGGTTTGTAAAATTGATGAAAATATGGTAGATAGTTTCTATGTTTCACTGAGAAGTGACCTAACTGTAAAGGATAAGAAAAATAAAAGTTAAAATAAACCACACATCTAAGTGGTACAAAAGGAAGCAAGAAATGCCATTTAGCTGTAAATCTTCACTTATTTCCCTATAAAAATTCCACTACTTAACTGGCAAACAAATTTCATGTTAGTTAACAAACGTGAAATTGTCGTGAGTTAATGAACATGAATTATTCTGGTCTTGATGATAACCAGAATTTTGGTGGCGATCACTTTGGTGGTTAACAGTACAGAGATGTCGAAATAAATGTTGCACACCTGGAAGTTAGGTTATATTCCAGTTTTACCGCAAAAAAAATTATTCTGGTCTTATCCTCAAGGAGATGGTACAGAAGAGGTGGTTCACTACGGGCCCAGCACAAACCCCATGCTCCTCCAAGATCCTGGGGAGCTGACACTGCTGGACCAATACTCGGCTAAGGACAATGTAACTCCCAGCCCTCACATCTAGGCGGGACTCCCATGTGAACTTCCTACGAATGGAACGTGAGCCCAAGCGGTGACTGTCCCTTCCGCAACAAGACTTTTATTCTTAGAAGCAAACATTCTTTCTCTACCATATCTTTTCCATTCTGGCTTAATGCAGAAGTCTCCAAGACCCTACAAGATGGCAGAGGCACAGGATGAAAGTAGCCTGGGCTCCAAAATCCCACGTACATATAAAGAAAGCCACCCTTCTTACAAAGAACACCCACACTATTATCAAACTATAAGGTTTCATGGATGAACTTTGAAATCATTACGCTCTGCGAAAGAAGCCAGACACAAAAAGCCACATATTGTCCACATGAAAACTACTATTAGAGGAGGAAGAAAATTAACTTGTTGAACGTTAAGCACCAAAAGCTTGAGAATAATGTTTTAAACAGCTATCCTAACCCTAACAAATACAAATAGCAGGCATGGGACAGGTGGCTTTATTCTAGTATTTTATTCTCGAATCAGATATTTTACCTTATTCTCTCTTGTATCACATTGTTAGGATATCCCCCCTCGTTAACACTGCTTGGTCACATGATAAAGTGCAAATTTAAATTCTGTACATGTTCTCTCTGTGTAAAAGACAGCTTCTAGCCCTGGCTGGTGTAGCTCGGTGGACTGAGCGTGGGCTGGGAACCAAGCGGTCCCGGTTCGATTCCCAGTCAGGGCACATGCCTGGGTTGCAGGCCAGGTCCCCGTGAGGGCCATGTGAGAGGCAACCATACATTGCTGTTTCTCTCCCTCTCTTTCTCCCTCCATTCCCCTCTCTCTCTAAAAATAAATAAAAATAAAATCTTAAAAAAAAAAAAAAGACAGCTTCTTCCTTTTTGAATATTACAATGAGCGTGTCTACTATCTTTCTCTTACTGCAACTGAACAAAAGCTATTTTCCAAAATTAGCAGAACAGAGATTATTTCTAGTTATAATAATAAAAATACAGCCTTGGCTGGTGTGGCTCAATGGATTGCGCACCCGCCTGCAAACCAAAGGGTTGCTGGTTCGATTCCTGGTCAGGGCACAGGCCTGGGTTGCGGGCCAGGGCCCCAGTTGGGAGTGCGTGAGAGGCAACACACATTGATGTTTCTCTTCCCCTCTTTCTCCCTGCTTCCTGTCTAAAAATAAATAAGATCTTTTTAAAAAATTAAAAATAAAAATATAAAAATCCAACTAAAGAACTAAAAATAATTTAAAGTACCAAAGCAGGGGACAGAGAGGTTAAGGAAACTAAATGCTTATCTTTTACAGTCTAACTGATATATCAAGTACCGTGCTTTTGAAAGAACAAGTTGGTACAGTCACTTTGAAAAACTCTTTAGCAATATGGATACCTTCCAATATGGTTCGTTGTAGTCTTAGGATTTTACCCAAGTGTGCACATATGTGCAACCAAAGGCCGAGGATGTCTAGAGCAACACTATTTGTAATTACCCCAAAATGGAATCAATCCAAATTTCTATCAACAGAAGAAAGGATCATTCTAACATGTTCATGCCATCTAGCACTGAGAATGAACTGCTACTGCACACAGCAACACAGAGAGTCTCGTAGGCAGACTGTTGCAGGGAAGGTGCCAGAATACACACTCTAGGAAATGATTTATAAATGAAGTTCAAAACCAGGCAAAGCTAACTGATGGTGCTAGAAATCAGGATAGTCGTTACTGGTAAGGGCAAGGCCTTCTGCAGCATGGGGTAATATTCTGTCTTGATCTAGACGGGACAACACAGATGCTCACTTTGTGAAAATCTGGTAAGCCTAAACATTTGTGCTTTGTATACTGTTCTGAATGTATGTTTTACTTCAGTAAGGTTTATTTTAAAAGTTGCAATTTATACATTATTCAAAATTTATGAAGAACCAAAACAGAAATGTTTTCCTCTTGGGAGACAGATTAGAGTTGTGTTGCTTTTCATACTTTAAAAATAATGTACATGTAATACTTTCACTTCTTAAAAAAAAGTAATGCATTAAGGGAAAAAGGGCTATTTTGAGTTAAGTTTGATGCCACATTCAGATCATAAGCCTAATTCAGATTTTTAAATTTACAAATACTGAAGACCTTAATTCTTTCAAAAATTTAAAATTTTACTTCCACATGTAACGCATTCCATAGAGCACTGTTTCTCGTATAATCCATAGATGTTAAGTTTATTTAAAAATTAATGATGAGCCCTAGCTGGGAAAAAGGGCTCATCATTAATTTTTAAATAAACTTAACATCTATGGATGTTAAGTTTATTTAAAAATTAACAAGTTTATTGTTAATTAAGTTTATTGTTAACAATAAACTTAACATCTATGGATGTTAAGAGATCCATCTATGGATCTTAACATCTATGGATGTTAACATCTTATGGATGTCTTAACATCTACTTTTTTCAGTTGGTTGGAGCATCATCTCACACACAAATAGGTCAGGGTTTCGATCGGGGGCGGGGAGCCGCATATGGGAGGCAATTGATCAATGTTTCTCACACTGATGTTTTTCTCTCTCTCCCTTCCTGTCTCTCTAAAATCAATAAACATATCCTTGGGTGAGGATTAAAAAAATTTAATGATGTAATTTTTAGGAACTGTCCTTTGTTAAATTTCATTACTGCAGAAATTTCTTAAAACCACTAATATGCCCCAATAACATACTGCAGAAGACTTACTATCAAGCCAAATGCAAAGTGATCATTTAAATGCTTCACTGTATCCTTAACTACTAATTCTACCTCTATTTTATATCAGTTATTAAACTGCCATGTACTAGTTGGGCCCATAATGATAACAGAGACCTTTTATGCAAAAATACTACTAATACCATCTTCCCCAATTTATAAAAAATAATTTTCAAACGTATTCCCTGAAGACCACCAGTATCAGTATTAAGAATAGGACCACAAAACCACAATGTTGGCTTTAAATATTGATGAAAATCTATTAAAAGATAATTAAAATGAAGATTCTTTATCCCCAACACATAATATAATTTCTCAGAAACGTAATGATAATAAACCCCACATAATACCAGAAAGTGTGGTATCAAGTCAGATCCAAATATAATGACTAAGCAATTTGGAAGACAGGGAGATAAATAATTTTCACCAAGGAAAACCTGAGGCCCATCCTAGGATCAATTTTAATAAGAAAGCTACGTGAGGAATGAAATTTGTTAATTTGTAGTTTTCAGTTCTATTTGTGATCTTTCTTCACCGCTTTACTGAGATATAATTTATATAGCGTACAAGTTGCCAACGAGAGTGCACAATTCACTGGTTTTTAGTGTGGTCACAGTTGTGCAGCCATCACCACAATCAATTTTAGAACTTTTGATACCTCAAAATGAAACTCAGTACCCTTCACCTATAAATCCCTAATCCTTCCATTATCTCCAGCCGTAGGTAACTACTGGACTTTCTGTCTCTACAGATGTGGTTATTCTGGACATTTCATAGAAATGGCATCATATAATATGTGGCCTTTTGTGTCTGGTTTCTTTTAGATAGCACAATGATTTCAAGGTTCAACCATGAAACCTTGTAGTTATAATGTAGTATGCATCAGTACTTCATTTCTTTTTATTACCAAATAATATTCCACTGTGTGGACATACCGTATTTTATTTATCCATTCACCAGTTGATGGGCATTTGTACCAACTTTTGGAGTGCAACTGCTGGGTCACATGGTCAATCTATGCTTTAACCTTCTGAAGAAGTGCCACACTATTTTTCCAGCGGGCGCACCATTTTGCACACCCACCAGCAGTGGATGAGGGTTCCAATTTATCCACATCAACGCTGCCCTTCTGATTACAACCATCCAAGTACGGAGGTATCTCACCTGATGATGTTGAGAGTCTTTTCACGTGCTTATTGGCCATTTGTATACCTCCTTTGGAGAGATGTCTATTCAGGCCCTCTGCTTATTTTTTATTTGAGTTATTTGTTATACATGAGTCCCTGATCAGACACATGATTTGCAGGAATTTTCTGTTATTACTGTTCTTCATTCTCTCAATTTTGGAGAAAAGACACAATATATTTACCTATTTCAAAATGGCACAGGAGATTTAATAACTAAGAACACTGGAAATATCACAGAACATATGCAAATTTTATTAAAATTCTAAGCAGTCAGAAAAACGAATCTTTTACTTAACATAAATGGATTCTAAAATGGAATAAAGAATGCTAAGACCTCCAACCAAACAAAAATAGGCAAACAATATGAAGAATTCACAGAAAGGAAATACAAATGGCTTGTAAACAAATGCTTAACTTTACTGATAAGAGAAATACAACTTAAAACTATCACATATTAGTCACATCAAAAACTCTGATCGCATTGTGTAAGAGAGAATGTAAGGTATTCTTAAGCATTTCTGGTTGGGGGATAAATTGGCTTAACTACTAAGGAGTCCAGTTCAAGGCGGGGATTGTCTCGGAAGGGGCAGAAGGGAACATTCTGGGGTGCTGGAATGCTCCATATCTTGATAAGAGTTTGGTTACAGAGAGAGCGGCATGCGTCTGCTACAACTCAGCATTTACACACTTACAACGGCTTCATGGGTGCAGGGACAGACAGGCGAACAGACATGAAAGGGAAAGACAGTAAACTGTCAGTGGCAGAATCTAAGTGCTGGCGATGTGGGTGTTCAGCATGAAAGTCTTTCAACTGTACCATATGCTTGAGATTCTTCATAATAAAGTGTTAAAAAATCATCATGCCACATGTGCTCTGACCAGGAAATTTATTTCTTACCCATTTTTCCTACAGATAAACCAGCACATTTGTGATATGATATACATAAGGATATTTATGCAGCACAGTAACAAAAAGTCAGAAATACCCTATACCCTACATGTCAATTAATAATGACTAGATAAATGGTGGTACATCCATACAAGGGAGTACTACAGCATCTGTTCAAAAAGAACAGGTAGTTGTATAATTACTAAACTGTAAGTACAGGTTGAAAAGGGAAAAAGAGAAATCCGTATAGTATACACTGTATGCCGTGAAATGGGTGTTTGTAGGGGGGAGGGTTGTATAACAAATATGTTGATGGAGAGAAACGGGGTGAGTGGGGTCAGTGCGGAAGGCCGCTGGGCTTCACAGCAAGCTGGTTTTGACCTTTCAAGTTAGGGACCAGGAATTAGCTTCCTAACAGTTTGTTGCTTTGTTTTTTGCTTTTTTTTAAATACCAAGATGAAGAGTTCTCTAATATAGTATCTATTATTAGGCAAAAGAAGAGGAGAACATGTTTATTTAAAATCCAATCTCAAATAAAAATGAAAGCAATAGTAAATAATTTCAAGATGAATTTCTATTTGAACCTTTCCTTAAACAAAAGTCACAAAACAGGGACTTCCTAAGATGGCGGCATAGGTGAATGCACCGTACCGCCTAGCACAACCAAACAAGGGAAAAAATCAGAAATCTACACATCCAAACACAGCCAGATCTGACAGAAAATCCTATTGAGAGGAAGTCCGACAACGAAGGAATTAAAGAAGATACATTCATCCAGTTTGGTGAGCCAGAAGGTACAGAGCGAAGGGAGAGCGCTCGGGACCCCGCGGCGAGCAGGTGAGCAGAGGGCAGGTCCGCGGTTGGAGGGGCGGTCCCCGCGGGGCTGCAGCACACCCAGACGGGGACCGACTGAAGCTCGGTCTGCGCCCGGCTCATCCGGACCCAGCAGGGCCGAGAGACCGGTGGACTCAGCAGGTCTGCACTCGTGTGCAGAGAAACCTGGAAAGAAAGCAGGGCGCAACCCAATGGCGCAGATTGAGAGCAGGTGAGGGGGTGGAGTCCGCGGCGGGAGGAACTCCCGGCCTCACAGGAGAGTTCGCTGGGGAGACCCGCGTGGGATTCCAGTGGTGCAGCCCATCCACCGACCCTGGAGCGACCCCCGGAGCCAGCGCAAAGGGGCCCGAAGTGCTTGCAGGAGGCGGTGTGGGTGCGGAGAGCGGAGAAGGCGCCATTGTGCGCTCAGGCCCCGCCCCCAGAGGCTAAGGTCCCAGCACAACTACCGGGAACTTCCCTGCACAGGGGATCCCCAAAACTCCGCCCCCCCTACAGTAACAGGTTCACCGAGGGGGAAAAAAATGGCCCAAAGAAAGGGACAGATCAAAACCCCAGAGCTAACCGACCAAGAGATAGCCAACCTATCTGATGCACAGTTCAAATCCCTTGTAATAAGGATGCTTTCAGAATTCGACGAAAAATTAACAAACTTGCTTGAACAAATGAGGAGAGATCTGCAGGGAACCAATAGAGATAAGGAAACTGGGACTCAAATCAACGGAGTGGACCAGCAGAAAGAAAAAAACATCCAACCAGAAAAGAATGAAGCAACAAGAATTCAAAAAA
>PVJI01019829.1:0-30096 GCA_004026765.1 Micronycteris hirsuta
AAAGATACACACAAACTAAAAGTAAAGGAATGGAAAAAGATGTTTCAGGCAAATGGAAAGGAAAAGAAAAGCTGGAATAGCAGTACTTAAACAACAAAATAGACTTTAAAACCAAGGCTAAAGTAAGAGACAAAGAAGGGAACTACATAAAGGGAACAATCCAACATGAGGATATAACCCTAGTAAACATTTATACACCAAAAATAGGAGCATCTAAATATGTAAAACAAATCTTGATGGACATAAAATAAGAGATTGACAGAAATAAAGTGATAGTTGGGGATTTCAACACCTCATTGACTTGAATGGATAGATCTTCCAGGCAGAAAATCAATAAGGACAGAGCAACCTTAAATGACACACTTCAACAAATGAATTTCATTGATATCTTCAGAGCATTTCACCCCAAACAGCAGAATATACATACGTTTCAAGTGCACATGGAATGTTTTCTAGGCTAGACTATGTGTTGGGGCATGAAACAAGTGTAAATAAACTTAACAAGGTTGAAATCATACCAAGCATCTTCTCTGACCATAATGGTATGAAATAGAAATCAATCACAAGAACACTGAAAAACACACAAAGGCATGGAATCTAAATAACATGTTATTAAACAGTGAGTGGGTCAACAATGAGATCAAGGAAGAAATCAAAAGATACCTTGATGACCCAGTCAGAAACAAAGGATACACTAAATGAAAAAAAGAACAATTTACAGGGAAACAACAGTAGGATGGATGAAGCCAAGAATCAAATCAATGATTTGGAACATAAGGAAGCAAAAAGCAACCAGGCAGAACAGCAAAAAGAAAAAAGAATCCACAAAATGATAGAGTATAAACAGCTTCTAGGACAACTTTAAGAGGTCCAACTTTCACTTCATAGGGGTGCCAGAAGGAAAAGAGAAAGAGCAAGAAATTGGAAATCTACCTGAAAAAACAGTGAAAGAAAACTTCCTTAATTTGGTGAAGGAAATAGACATGCAAGTCCAGGAAGCACAGAGAGTCCCAATTATGATGGATGGAAAGAGGCCCACTCCACCAAGACACACCATTTTTAAAAGGCCAAATGTTAAAGATAAAGAGAGACTCTTAAAGCAAGAGAAAAGAAGTTGGTTACCAAAATGTTGCCAGATGGGAAGGGGGAAGGGGAGAATGGGTCAAGAGGTGAGGAGATTAAGAAGTACAATAAGGGGGTTACAGACTAGCTATGGGAATGTAAAGTACAGTATATAAATGGACTAGCCAAAGAACTAATACACATGACCCATGGACATCAATGATGGTGGGGATATTTCCATATTTCCTGAGGGAGAAGGGGATACTAGGTGGAGGGGGAAAAGAGGGAAAAATCAGGACAACTGTAATAGCATAATCAATATAATATAATTTAAAAAAGAAAATATCTTGAACAAATGAAAATGAGGATAGAACAATCCAAATCTGTGGGACACTGGAAAGAAATTCAGAGCATTACAGTCCTACCAAAAAAGAAAAGAAAAGAAAAGCTCAAATAAACAATCTAATTTCACACATGAAGGAACTTGAAAGCCCAAAGTGAGCCGAAGGAAGAAAATAATAAAGAATAGAGCAGAAATAAATAAAATAGAGTCTAAAAAAGGATACAAAGGACCAATGAAACTAAAAGATGGTTTTTGAAGAGATAAAGATTTACAAACTTTTAACCAGACTCATCAAGAAAAAAACAGAAAGGACCCAAACAAATAAAATCAGATATGAAAGAGGAGGAGAAATACAACCGACATCAAAGAAACACAAAGGATTGTAAGGAAATATTATGAACAATTATATGCCAACAAACCAGACGGCCAGGACAAAATGGATAAATTCCTAAAAACATACAGTCTTCCAAAAATAAATCAGGAAGAATCAGAGAATATGAATAGACAGATTACACCTCATGAAACTGAAACAATAATAAAAAATAAAACTACCAACACACAAATGCCCTGGACCAGATGGCTTCATAGGTGAATTTTACCAAGCATTCTGAGAAGAACTAACACCTCTCCTTCTCAAGCTATTTCATAAAAATTCAGATGAGAGAAGGCTCCAAACTCATTTTAGGAGGCCAGCATTATCCTAATTCCAAAATCAGATAAAGATACTACAAAGAATATAGACTAATATCTGTCATGAACATAGACGCTAAAATCCTCAACAAAATATTAGCAAACAAAAAACAGCAATGCAACAAAAAGATCTTACACAACAATCAAGTGAGATTTATTCCAGGAATGCAAGGTTGATACAATATTTGCAAATCAATAATGTGATTCACCACATAAACAAAATAAAGGATGAAAATCACATGATCATATCAAGAGATGCAGAAAAAGCATTTGATAAAATCCAGCACCCATTTATGATCAATACTCTCTGCAATAAGAGAATGGAGGGAACATGCCTAAACATAATAAAGGCCATCTATGACAAGCCCACTGCCAGCATTACACTCAATGGGCAAAAACGACAAGTGTTCCCTTAAGGTTGGGATCAAGATAGGGATGTCTGTTTTTACCTCTTATTCAACATAGTACTGGAAGTCCTAGCCACAGCAATCAGACAAGAAATAAAAGGCATACAAACTGGAAAGAAAGAAGTGAAACTGTCATCATCTGCAGATGACATAATACTGTATGTGGAGAATCCTAAAGATTCCACCAAGAAACTACTAGAACTAATAAATGAATTCAGTGAAGTATCAGGATACAAAATTAATATCCAGAAATCAGTGGCATTTTTATATGCCAATAATGAACTAACAGAAATGGAACTGAACTTCCGCCCAAGATGGGGGCGTAGGTGGACACACTGTGCCTCCTCTCACAACCAAAAGATGAAAAGCAACGATTTAGAAAGCAAAACTTCCCTGGCTAGTGTAGCTCAGTGGATTGAGCTCAGGCTGCAAACCAAAGGGCCGCCGGCTTGATTCCAGTCAGGGCACATGCCTGGGTGGCAGGCCAGGTCCCCAGTGAGGGCCACATGAGAAGCAACCACACATTGATGTTTCTGTCCCTCTCCTTCTCCCTCCCTTCCCTTCTGTCTAAAAATAAATAAATAAAATCTTAAAAAAAAAAAAAAAGCAAAACAAACAGCCAGAATGGACAGAGAATCGAACCAAGTGGAAGTCCCACAGCCAAGAAGTTAGAGAGGACACATTCATCCAGACCAGTAAGCGGGGTGGAGCCGGGAGGAGAGTGTGAATGGCCAGACAGCAGTTTTCCCAGAGAGACTCATGGCAGTTGTGCCTGGCCAAAGCGTGGCCAGTGTACCCGGAGAAGCCTGTGGGAACCAGCAGGGCCAAGACTGGTGGGCTGGGTGGTCCCTCATTCGCACGCAGATAAACCAGGACAGGGAGCTGGGGTGCAGAGCAGACCACATAACCTACCATCGCAGGGAAAAAAGCCTCTATCCGCCTATTGAAAGCGACTGTGGGGGTTGAGGCGGTAGCGGAAGCATCTCCCAGCCTCACAGGAGGTTCTCATTGGGGGAAGGTGACTGGGAGTTGGTAGTGAGCAGAGCAAGCGCCATTGTTCCCTCCCAGGTCCCACCCCTAAAGGCGGGGTCACAACACAACAAGGTAGGTTACCCCACCCTGGTGAACACCTAAGGCTCCGCCCCTTAAAGTAACAGGTGCGCAGAGGGGGGAAAAATGGCCCAAATGAAAGAGCACATCAAAGTTCCAGAAAAAATACAAGTAAGCGATGAAGAGATAGCCAACCTATCAAATGTACAGTTCAAAACACTAGTAATCAGGATGCTCACAGGATTGGTTGAATTTGGTCGCAAATTAGATGAAGAAATGAAGAATATGTTAAGAGAAATAAGGAGAAATATACAGAGAACCAATAGTGATGGGAAGGAAACTGGTACTCAAATCACGGTGTGGACCAGAAAGGAAGAAAAAAACATTCAACCAGAACAGAATGAAGAAACAAGAATTCAAAAAAATGAGGAGAGGCTTAGGAACCTCCAAGACATCTGTAAACATCCCAACATCCGGGTCATAGGGATGCCAGAAGGAGAAGAGGAAAACCAAGGGATTGAACACATATTTTAACAAATAATGAAAGAGAACTTCCCCAATCTGGCAAAGTAAATAGACTTCCAGGAAGTCTAGGAAGCTCAGAGAGTCCCAAAGAAGTTGGACCCAAAGAGGAACACACCAAGGCACATCATAATGACATTACCCAAGATTAAAAATAAGGAGAGAATCTTAGAAGCAGCAAGAGAAAAGGAGACAGTTACCTACAAAGAAATTCCCATAAGACTGTCAGCTGATTTCTCAAAGTAGACCTTTCAGGCAAGAAGGGGCTGGAAAGAAGTATACCAAGTCATGAAAGGCAAGGACCTACATCCAAGAATACTCTATCCAGCAAAGTTTTCATTTAGAATGGAAGGGCAGATAAAGTGCTTCTCAGATAAGGTTAAGTTCAAGGAGCTCATCATCATCCAGCGTTTATTATATGAAATGTTAAAGGGATTTATATAAGGCATGGAGGGATATCAACAGGGGAGTGGGAGGGGGAGAGAGAAGGAGAAAGTACAGAGAATAGGTAGCGTAAACAGTAGGTAGAAAATGGACAGGGGGAGGTTAAGAATAGTATACAAAATGTAGAAGCCAAAGAACTTATGTGTATGACCCATGGACAAAACTAAAGGGTGGGGAATGGGGGTGTATGAGGCGGAAGGGAATAAAGGGAGGGAAATGGGACAACTGTAACAGCATAATTAATAACATATATTTAAAAAATAAAATAAAATAGCCCCGGCTGGTGTAGCTCAGTGGATTGAGCGTGGGCTGGGAACCAGAGCATCCCGGTTCGATTCCCGGTTGGGGCACATGCCTGGGTTGCGGGCCAGGTCCCCAGTGAGGGCCATGTGAGAGGCAACCATACATTGCTCTTTCTCCCTCCCTTCTCTCTGAAAATAAATAAATAAAATCTTTAAAAATAAAATAAAATAAAGGGGTGAATATAGACCAAAAAAAAAAGGAATGGAACTGAGGAAAACAATCCCATTCACAATTGCTTCAAAAAGAATAAAACACCTAGGAATAAACCTAACCAATGATGTAAATAACCTGTACACAGAAAATTATAGTACGCTGAAGAAATAAATTGAAGAAGATACAAATAAATGGAAGCACATACTGTGTTCCTGTACAGGAAGAATTAACATCATTAAAATGCCCATACTACCCAAAGCAATCAATTGATTCAATGCAATTCCTATCAAGATTCCAATGACGTATTTCACAGAACTCAAACAAATATTTCAAAAATTTATACAGAATCACAAAAGGCCCTGCCTAGCAACAGCAATTCTGTGAAAGAAGAACAAAGTTGGAGGAATCAGGCTACCTAATATCAAACTACACTACAAGACTATAGTAATCAAAAAGCCTGGTATTGGCATAAAAACAGACACATAGATCAATGGAATAGAATAGAGAGCCCAGAAATAAACCCACACACTATAGTCAATTAATATTCCACACAAGAAGCAAGCACATACAATGGGCTAATGATAGTTTTTTCAATAAATGGTGATGGGAAAATTGGACAGATACATGCAGAAAAATGAAACAACCACTTTCTTACACCACACACAAGAATAAATTCGAAATAGATCAAAGACTTAAATGTTTGACCAGAAACCATAAAAATCCTAGAAGAAAACATAGGCAGCAAAATCTAGATAATGCTCATAGAAATTTTTATTGGATATATCTCCCCGAGCAAGGGAAACAAAAGGAAAAAATAAGCAAATGGTACTACATCAAACTAAAGAATTTTGCACAGCAAAGGAAAACATCAAAGAAATAAAAAGACAACCCACTGGGTGGGAGACCATATTCACCAATATATCTGATAAGAGGTTAATATCCAAAATGTAAAAAGTACTTACAAAACTCAACCCCAAAAAACAAATAACCCAATTAAAAGATGGGCAAAAGAACAGACACTTCTGAATAGACACTTCTCCAAAGAGGACATACAAAAAGATGCTCAACATCACTAATCATCAGGAGTTCCGGCCAAGATGGAGACATAGGTAGAAACCCTTCACTTCCTCACACAACCAAAAGGAAGATAACAACCAATCTAAAATCAGTAAACAACCAGAAGTGCCAGAAAATCAAACTGCATGGAACTCTGACAACCAAGGAATTAAAGAAACAGTCAATCAGACCAACCAGACCAGTGTGCCAAGACAAAGAAATATGGCCCAAATGAAAGAACAGAGCAAAACTCCAGAAAGAGAGCTAAGCAATGAGGAGATAGCCAACCTATCTGATGAAGAGTTCAAAGCCCTGGTAATCAAAATGCTGACAGAACTGACTGAGCTTGGTCGCAAAATGAAAGAGCAAATGAAAGATACCCAAAGTGAAATAAAGCAAAATATTCATGGAACCAACAGTGACAGGAAAGAAATCAGGACTCAAATCAATGCTTTGGAACAAAAGGAAGGAATAATTATCCAACTGAAACAGAATGAAGAAACAAGAATTCAAAAAAAGTGAAGAAAAGCTTAGGAACCTCTCCGACAACTTTAAACATTCCAATATCCAAATTATAGGGGTGCCAGAAGGACAAGAGCAAGAAATTGAAAACTTATTTGGACAAATACTGAAGGAAAAACTTCCCCAATCTGGCAAAGGAAATAAACTCCCAGGAAGTCCAGGAAGCCCAGAGAATCCCAAAGAAGTTGGACCCAAAGAAGAACACACCAAGGTACACCATCATTAAGTCACCCAAGATTAAAGATAAAGAGAGAAACTTAAAAGCAGCAAGAGGAAAGGAGAGAGTTACCTACAAAGGAATTCCCATAAGACTATCAGCTGATTTCTCAAAAGACACCTTACAGGCAAGAAGGGGCTGGAAAGAAGTATTCAAAGTCATGAAAGGCAGGGACCTACATCCAATATTACTCTATCCAGCAAGGCTATCATTTAGAGTGGAAGGACAGATAAAGTGCTTCTCAGATAAGGTCAAGTTAAAGGAGTTCATCATCGCCAAGCCATTATTATATGAAATGTTAAAGAGACTTATCTAAGAAAAGGTAGATCAAAAACAATAAACAGTAAAATGACAACAAACTCATAACTATCAACAAATGAACCTAAAAAAATAAAAAAAGACAAACAATGAAAACAAAAACTAAGCAAACAACTAGAACAGGAACAGAATCAGAGAAATGGACATCACATGGAGGGTTTTCAGTGGGGAGGGGAAGGGAGAGGGGAGGAACAGGAGAGGAAAAGTACAGGGAATAAGAAGCATAATTGGTAGGCATAAAATAGATGAGGAGAGGTAAAAAATGGTATAGAAAACAGAATTCAAAGAACTTATAAGTACAACCCACGGACATGAACTAAGGGAGGAGAATGCTGGAGGGTCAGGGGGTGCAGGGCAGATGGGGGATAAAGCAGGAAAAGTTGGGAAAACTGTAATAACATAATCAATTAAATATACTTTAAAAAAATCAATAATCATCAGAGAAATGCACATTAAATCAACAGTGAGATACCATCTCACACCTGTCAGAATGGCTATCATCAATAAATCAACAAATAACAAATGCTGGTGAGGATGTAGAGAAAGGGAAACCCTCTTTCACTGTTGGTGAGAATGCAGATTGGTACAGCGACTGTGGAAAGCAGGATGGAGATAACACAAAAAATTAAAAATGGGACTTCCTAAGATGGCGGCATAGGTGAATGCGCCGTGCCACCTCGCACAACCAAACAAGGAAAAAATCAGAAATTTACACAACCAAAGACAGCCAGATCTGACAGAAAATCGAATTGAGAGGAAGTCCAACAACCAAGGAATTAAAGAAGATATATTCATCCAGTCTGGTGAGCCAGGAGGAGCAGGGTGGAGGGAGAGCGCTCAGCAACCCCGCAGCGAGCTCTTGAGCAGATGGCAGGACCGAGGTTAGAGGGGCGGATCCCACGTGGCTGCAGCACACCCAGACGGGGGTGCCTGACCAAAGCGCAGCCAGCACCCAGCTCATCCGGACCCAGCGGGACCGAGACTGGTGGACCAGGCAGGTGGACTGGGAGGGAAAGCATTGTGCAACCCATCAGCGCAGATTGAGAGCACCTGTGGGGGTTGAGGAACCACCCCCCCCCGGCCTCACAGGAGAGTTTGTTGGGGAGACCCACGGGGGATTGGAGCTGTGCAGCCTGTCCACCGACCCCTGGAGCCAGTGCAGAAGGGCTCAAATTGCTTGCAGGAGGCGGTGTGGGTGCAGAGAGCGGAGCAGGCGCCATTGTGCTCTCAGGTCCCACCCCCACAGGCTACATCACAACACAACTACCCAGAGTTTCCCTGCCCAGGTAAACTCCAAGGCTCCGCCCCCCTTACAGTAACAGGCACACTGAGGGAAAAAGAATGGCCCAAAGAAAGGAACAGATCAAAGCTCCAGAGCTAACCGACCAAGAGATAGCCAACCTATCAGATGCACAGTTTAAAACCCTCGTAATCAGGATGCTCACAGAATTCGACAAAAAATTATCGAAATTGCTTGAACAAATGAGGAGAGATCTGCAGGGAACCAATAGGGATAAGAAGGAAACTGGGGCTCAGAGCAACAGAGCGGACCAGCAGAAAGAAAAAAACATCCAACCAGAAAAGAATGAAGACACAAGAATTCAAAAAACGGAGGAGGGGCTCAGAAACCTCCAGGACATCTGTAAACGTCCCAACATACGGATCATAGGGCTGCCAGAAGGAGAAGAAGAAATCCAAGGAATTGAAAACTTATTTGAGCACATAATGATGGAGAATTTCCCGAAGCTGGTGAAGGAAATAGACTTTCGGGAAGTCCAAGAAGCTCAGAGAGTCCCAAAGAAGTTGGACCCAAAGAGGAACACACCAAGATACATCATAATTACATTACCCAAGATCAAAAATAAGGAAAGGATCCTAGAAGCAGCAAGAGAAAAAGAGACAGTTACCTACAAAGGAATGCCCATAAGACTGTCAGCTGATTTCTCAAAAGAGACCTTACAGTGTATGAGACCTTATGTGTATGACCTATGGACAAAACTAAAGTGTGGGGAAAGGAGGGGTAAGGGGGTGGGGGGCTAGAAGCGGGGTAAAGTGGGACAACTGTAACAGCATAATCAATAAAATATAGTTTAAAAAATAAATAATTAAAAATGGATCTGCCTTTTGATCCAGTGATCCCATTTCTGGGAGTATATCCAAAGGAACCCAAAACACTATGAACACCCCTGTGTTAAGTGCAGTGTTATTTACAATTGCCAGGATATGGAAGTAGCCCAAATGTGCATCAGTAGATGAGTAGATAAAACAGCTATGAGACATTTACACAATGGAATTCTACTAGGCCATAAAAAAGAAGAAAATTTTACCCTTTGTGACAGTATGGATGGACCTGGAGGACACTATGCTAAGTGAAATAAGCCAGTCAGAGAAAGACAAATACCATATGATTTCTCTCATATGTGGAATCTAATGAACAAACTGAACTAACTAGCAAAACAGAAACAGACTAATAGATGGAGAGCAGATGACAGCTATGTGGGGGAGGTAGAGGGACTGAGCAAAAAGGAAAAAGGACACATGGACATGGACAACAGTATGATGATTGCTGGAGGCAGGGGGTATAAGGGGACTAAATGGTAATGGGGAAAAATACAATAAAGATTAATTTAAAAAAAAAACAAAACTGAGGCCATTGGAGCTGCTATGAAAGCAGCCTGAACACATTCATTCCCCCATCTCTTTCCCTTCCCATCACAATAAATCTTACAGTAGAGGAAACTCACTGAGCCTGAGCAAACAGGTTTTAGTTAAAACATGAATCACCTTGGCCCTCAGCCTCATTCGTAACTGGAACTAAATCTGGCCATTTTTGTTCAGCTTTACTTTATCAATACAACAGGTGGGAACCCTTGACTTTAACAGATGGAAGAGCAGATTACATCCAGCTGTGGTAGGTACGGTGGTTCATTGGAAGCAGCAGTGATGGATTTGGGGTGGGGACAGGCCTCTGTGCAGGGTGCAGTGAGCAAAGATGCCTGCACCGCCAAATTTGTCCAACAAAGGCCCCATTCATCTGCCACGTGCCAGGCTCCAGAGACCCAGCACTGAGCAGCACCCGTCTTGCTCTCCCTGCATTCTAGCAGGGAGAGATGGCAGATACTTCAGGGAGGTAGTAAGATCTGGAAAAGAATGATAGGAAGGTAGGGAATGGCTACTTTAAGGGGCCAAGTGAAATCTCACTGTGAGAGTGATGTTTAAGCAGGGACTGGCATGTGGACAGGGAGCTGGGCACTTAGAGATCCAGGGCAAGAGCAGGAGATGCGAATCCCTGAGATGGAAACAGCTTGGCTTGTTTGAGAAACAGGCCGGAGTGCCTGTAACTGCTGAACAAGAGGGAGGAGGAGTTGTGAAAGTGAACAGGATCCTGACCAGCAGAGGTGTCACTATTGAACATGAACTAAAGGGGGCGGAATGCTGGAGGATGGGGGGTACAGGGCAGAGAGGGGATAAAGGGAGAAAAAAATGGGACAACTGTAATAGCATAATCAATAAAATACACTTAAAATAAATGATAAAGCAAGATTTTGAGATTCTTCATTTTGTAAAATGTCTAACAAGATTTGATTTCTTTCAAAAACAAGCACTTTGAGTTCACTTAAAATGTGATTTAATTTATGAAAAATTAGTATACAGAGAATATGAGCAAGGTCAAAGAAGTGAGAAGGATCCAGTGTTGGAGGAAGAATGAGTAATCTAATTTGGCAGGAATGTACAGTATATGCTAGGGAGTGCTGGGGTAAGCCTGGAAAGGTAATTTTATTGTAATTATTTATACATAAAACTCACATGTAAGTGCGCCTTATTAGGCTGCATCTGCTTAGTCTCAGAAGCACCTAATCACAAACACACACACACAAATCCAATAAAGAATGTATCGATGAGTAACGTAAAAGTTTTTAAAGTGCCTTATTATTATCACTTAGATATTATATAGGGCACATATCTTCATTGTACAGCTCAAAAGATCTTTAAATGTTTGCCCCTTTATAGCCACTGTACAGATCAAAATACAGAGCATAGCCAGCACCCCAAAAGGCTTCTTGAGATCTTCAAAAGGCTTCTTACTGGCTTCCCTATAAGCCGCACTATTCTGACATCCACACAGATTAGATTTCCCCTTTGTTCTGGAACTGCACATAAATGGAATCATATAGTTGCACTGTTTTGTGTCTTACTTCTGTCACTCACTTTTATGACTGTGAGAACTGTCTATGCTGTTATAAGTTGCAGTTTATTTTTTATTGCTCTAGTACTCCATTGTGTAAATATGTATATGGAAGCAGAATAAATTATATACATGCACCATAGTTTATTCTTTTATTCAGCTGTTGGTGAGTGTTTGGATTATTTACAGTTTGGGACTATTATAAAGTTGGAATGAGCATTCTTTGACATGCAGTTTGGTGAACTAAACATTCATTCCCGTTGGGCATACAGCCAGCACAGCTGCTGGGTTGTAAAGTACATGTGGTGGTGAGCTTGAACATGTCCTAACAACTTACACCCCCACCAGCAGCACAGGAGGGGGCCAACTGCCCCGCACCTGCCCCCAACATTGGTCATTGTCAGTTTTTTTTTCATTTTAACCAGTGGGGGGTAGGGTGGGGAGGGGAGGTATAGTGGTTTCTCATCGTGGTTTAAATTTGCTTTTTCCTGAAAATGCGGCGCACTGTTTCACATTGTTTTTGCCATTGAGTTGATCTCTTTTGTGAAGTGTCTGCTCGTGGAATGTAGATTTTACCCGTGACTTCCTAAAGAAACCAAGGCTATATTAAATAACATAAAGTAAACCCTTACCTCTGTATATTCCCCTAAAATATCTTTTCTTTCTTCTCATGGTGGTAGCTTCATTTTTTTTCCTCTCTCCCATCTTCTCATAAAGATCAAAGGAAACAAGAAATCTTCTCAACTTCTCCTTCCCACACTCTCACTAAAAATCCCTTCAGTCCTGCTCTGAAAGGTTTTAGCTAATCAAACCTTATTCAGCAAAACAAAAATTTGGTCCATACCTACTGAATCATAAGCTTGCTGGCTAGGGAACTCTAGTACCTGTCATTCAGCCAGGTCCTAAATCTATTGGACTATAAATTCCTCCCTTCGAACTCAAATTATTTTGATTATCATTTAATTCACTTGTTTAATTTCTATCTGTTCTCAGTGGAAAAAAGTTCTTGGTCAGTTTTGTTCACTGTTGACTTTCAGGTGCCTAGAAAGAGTGCCTGGCACATAGTAGGTACTCAACAAGCATTTGTTGAACAAATGAAGGTAAGATTTAAAGAAAGTATGAAGTATACTGTAGTAGCCTGCTCAACATCAAAGATCCTCTATTGGAAGTCACCCCAATTTCAGACTGAGCATCCACATCTACCCAGTGAGCCCCTTCCTGCCAGAAAACCCAGCTCCACCCAACTCCAGGGTCAATCAGGTCGCACATGCTACCTAATCTAAACTTCATAATCCTATTTTCCAGCCATAGTTACTGTAACCCAATGTCTGCCAATGAAATTGAGGGCAACACTTAACTGAGGAATTCTAGAAAAGAGATTTTATTACTCTTTTGAGAGACTTTCTGGAAAACATCTCCTCTCCCCACTGCATACTGCCCACCTCAGATGTAGACAAGGAGGCAGGTAGCCCAGGGGTTGTCAGCTGCTATCTGGTAATGTCAGCCTTAGATGAAGATGACAATCTTAGATGAAGATAGCAGATAAAAAAGAGGAATCTGGGTCTTTGGTGACATCACTGAGCCACTGTATCAGATCAGCCCTGAAGCCAGCTCTGCTAGTAATATTTACATAAGTCAATAGATCTACTTTATTATTTAAACCAATCTGAGTAGGATTTTGCATTACTTAGAACTGAACACTTTCTGATACAGCGAGGCAAGTTCATTCATTCTAGGTAAGAGGAGATGTGAGAGCAAAGGTGGAGAGGACAGAAACAGTGTGAGCCTTAGAGGAACTGCAGGCAGCTCAGCATCTGCTCATAGACTCAGAGGAAGGCACGCAAGCACTGAGGCTGAAGATGCAGTCAGGAGTCAGGACGTGGAATTAAATGTGCGTACAGTCAATAATATTGTACTAAGTCTGCACAGTGACAGGGTTATTAGACTCAGTGTGGTGACTGTATTGTATGGTTTGTTCTAATTGAGGGACTAAATGGGTTTTTTAAAGATTTAATTCATTTATTTATTTTGTTTTAAAGAGAGGGGAAAGGAGGGAGAAAGAGAGGAAGAGAAACACTGATGTGTGAGAGATACATCAACATACATCAATCAATTGACTCTTGCACGCCCCCAACCAGGGACCCGGCACAACCCAGGCATGCGCCCTTGACCTGGAATCCAACCAAAGACCTTTTGATTCTCAGGCCAGTGTTCAATCCACTGAGCCACACCAGCCAGAGCTGTATTGTAAGGTTTATAAATGGTGAATCACCATACTACACACCTGAAACTAATATAATATTGTATTCCAGCTATACTTTAGAAGACATATTGGTAATGGAATTGGGGGGCAAAGCAATTTTTATTCTAGACATGTTGCTAGAGGATTAGACACGGATGAGACTAAAGACTGAGAAATGTGTTAGGCCAGGAAAGAAACTGAAAACCTGAACAAAGAGAGTGAGAATTGGGATGTAGATTAGATACCAAATGTTAAGAAACAGATTTTAGAAGACTGAATCCACATGGGTAAGTCACCTATTGGATGTGAGGAAGGGAGGAGTTGGGGCTGATGCTTTGAGATCCTGCCAGTCAGTAGCATCTTTTGCTGAAATAAGGAATACAGATTGAGTTCCATTTTGACATGTCAAGTTTCAGGGGCTATAGAATAAATGTGCAAGTGTTGTTTGGCAGGTACAATAATGCCCCATGTGGTGCTTTTAAATTTTTTAAAATCAGTTGCCAACATTTTGTGATTAAATTTTTGTGTAAAAATCCAAATTTACCCCTTCTCTTGAAAAATCAGATGATCTGAACTCATTAGCCAAGTATTTCCATATGGTAACTTTAAATTTGCGTATGCCTTCTTATTCACCATAAACACATGCTTCCCTATTATCTTATACCCAGCCTGCTCTGTCTGGCCCCCAAGGAACCTGAATTTGCAATCCCTTAAATTGATGCAGTTGATGTCCTGGGAGTAAGTATCACCCCCTGAATCAAGTTCCCATCACTCCCATGCACCTAGATATTACTACTTCTAGTTATATCTAGAGCCCCTACCACCACCAAACTCTCTGGTCACCATGCTCCACTGTCTACGTCACCACTCTCCCCTTCTTCTGTAGTTGGGCTTTCTGCTAAACCCTGTCCCAGAAAGGAGTGCCTAGTTTCCAGATAAAGATATGGTCTATAAGCTCTGAGCTCCCATCCACCATTTTCCCTTCCTTTGTCTTTTAGCTCTTCTTCCTTCCACTACCAGAGTGGGAGGTTTCTATCACATCAAGAAAGGGTCAGAAACAGGTTAGCCTGGTCAGGGCAAATAGGGCTAAATTGGGTAAAGTTCAAGGTTACAGCCTAGGAGTACATCTGCTTACTCAGGGCTGCCACCAGCTCTTTAACTGCAATTGTAATGAAGTAGTTATGTCATACTTTTACTTAATTTTCTTAGCCTCTGCTATCTGCCACCCCCACCACCCCCATCCCTGGTGTTCACATACACAGACACACACAAACACACACACACACACTCAAATGGTATCCTCCTACTGTCCAAAATCACCCGTCCACCAAAATCTTCTCCTCTTCTCCAGAATAACCGCATCTCATCAACCATATTACCAAGTATTTCCTTTTTTCTTTTCTTTTTTCCTTTTTGCACATTCAGTCTCTCTAAATAGCTATATGAATAACTTTACTCAGACAGTACTTGAACTTGAAAATCCAGTAACTTGAATTGAGAAGTGAGTAAAATTGAACCCTGCTAAGGATTTTGGCATTGTGAGAGAGAACCTACACTAGATGATTAATAGGAAATATTTGGGCATTGGAACACGTATAGTCAAATGCATCTGTGAGCAGCCACTGAACAATTTATCAACAGGCTACTCTCCATGATATCCAAGTTATGCCAGAGCAAAACCACTGAGTCCCAGTTGCTGCATTTGTACTGATCCTGAGTTATCTCCACACAGACGCCTGGTGTGCACCTTTTGTCTGAAAGCATGCTGTTCTCATTAGGCCATATCAGGCCTGCTCAGGAATGCTAAGGAAATAGAAGCTCTTCGCTTCCGTTGCCTTGAATTATTGCTTCCTCTCTTGGCTTTCAGAATTATAATTGGGTCTTATACAGGAAAATGTGTCTTCCGCACACTGGCCACATACTTGCTTATGTTTAGAACAGCTACCTCTTCTTTTCTCTATTACCAATAATATCTTGTAGGTCTAATGTATTTTTAAAAGGGCATTGCTGACAATTGTTTTTGGTGGTTATGGTTTGGTGAAAGTAATCATAATATGATTTAGCTTTATCAGCAACAAGAAAACAATATTAAAATAATGTTAAAAATAGTAATATTTTAACCACCACCACCCTCACATATTTCTTTCATATAGCTTTATTCAGTGTGTCTTTATTAAGTATATTTTATATTTTTATGTTCTTATTATCACTTAATAGATGATAAGCAAAACATCTGTACCTGGTGGTGGTGGTGGTTGGTGTGGTTGGGTGATTATGGGTGGGTTGGGCATCATTAACGCCATCTTAATTAAACTAATTAATTTATCAATACAACATTAATCCTTACTGACTGTTAAAACTCTTAGATATTTCTGTAAATAGAAATTTAAAATACCATCTAGGATATGAGTGTTTTCTATACCACCAAGCGATTAACTCAGTTCTCAGAGGACGTGGACACAGTTGCTCCACAAATTTAACTCAATTCTGACATTATCTACCTAGAGATAGCATCAGATTCCACAGGTTAAGGGCCCATCCCCCAGGACGGCCCCCACTTCAGGTGCCAATTGCAAATGCAGGCGCTCCTGACCAACTGCCAAAAAATCAGAAGTTCCCATGACCCCTTCCTTGGGTTCAATTAATTATTTAGGGTGGCTCACAGAACTCAGGAAACCAGCTTTCTTACTACATGACCAGTTTATTACAAAGGATATTAAAGAATACTAATCAATAGCCAGATGAAGAGATACATCAGGCAGGGTGACAAAGGAGCGTCTGTCCCAGTGGAGTTGAGGGAGCTGTATGTTGTTACATTCTAGTTCACCAAGCTGGGAGCTCTCCAAACCCAGTCCTTTGGGGTTTTTATGGAGGCTTCATTACACAGGCATGATTGATTGAATCATTAGCCTTGAGTGATCAAGTCAATCTCCAGCCCCTCTCCCTTCTCCAGAGGTGACATGGTGGGACTCGAAGTTCCAATCTAACCACATGGTCGGCTCGTATCACAACCAGCCCTCATCCTTATGGCTTTCCAAAAGTCACCTCACCAACAGAAACTCCAGTGTGGTTGGAAGGGGTTTGTTCTGAAAATCAAGACATTGTTATAGCTCTTATCACTTAAGAAATGCCAAGGGTTTTAGGAGCTCTGTGTCAGAAAGGTGGATGAAAATCAAATCTATGTTTTTATTATAAATCATAATATCACACCATCCCTCCAGATTCTATAGAGAGAATGTAATCTTTAACACTTTGCTTCCCAACTCCTGTGGAAAGCTCAGGTGTGAGAAACCGCACTCAGGTAGAATTACACAGATGTCCTTATTCAAGCATTACTCTAGATTCTACTCCTTAGCAAGCCAGCTTCTGACCGTGCTGCCTACCTTGGACCTTATTGACTTGAGGCAGTAAGTCTACATGTGAAGCTGTTAGCACACCTCAAGAGATGTTGACAGAACTGGTCACACCAAATCTCAAATAAGAAATATAAGTGAAAATATGTATAATCTCAAAAGTCATCAAATATATTTAAACAGTGGGATGACTGTTTTTGCATATCAGATTAGCAAGGATTTTTTTTGAGGATAATAAAAAAATTACTAGGCAACCACCAGTGCTTTGGTCTAGCTGGAGAATCAAGTGTGAGATAGGGAAACCAAGAGGTCATTAGAGACCCAATAAATATATTAATTCATACATGCAACAAATACATACAGTGGTGGGCAAAGTATGTTTACAGTTGTGACAATATGAAACACAGGGTTTATTCTTGTGTTATTATTTCTTGATTAATTATTGTATTATTCATTAGTAGTAGTATTATTAATCTACTTTTGTCCACCCTTGTATTAAGGTCCTACTATGTACCAGGCACTGGGATAGATGATAAGGATACAATGGTGAGCAAAACCAGATACGGTCCCTGCTTTTATAGAGATTACAGTGTAGTGAGCTGGACAGATATCAATCAAATAATCACACTAATTAATGTATCATTGCAATCTGGGTTAGATGTTTTGCCACAGAGACCACTAGGTATCCTTATGCCCATTCACTCCATCTATAGTAACAGATCTCCAGGTTCATTGCCAGGCCTATGGAAGCCAAAATAAAGGCTGCTTTTTCCAGCCTCCTTTACAGGAAGGTGTGGTCATGGGAACAAGTTCTGACCAGTGAGAAGAGAGTAAAAGTAACAAGTGCAATTCCTGTCATGCCCTTAAAAGGGTATGCCCGCCTTTCCTCTCCCTCCTCCCCACTGGCTGGAATGTGAGTACAGTGGAGAGTTGCCCCAGAGCATGCTGGTAAGGACAACAACCTACATATATGAAGGCCACAAGGTAGGGGGATTCTGGTCTCCCAACATCACAGAGCTTCCAGACGAGCCCTGGGCTGCTTAGGCATGCGGAGTATTGTGAGAAAAAAAATAAACGATCTTATTACAGCTAATAGGGTCTTTGTTATAGTGGCAAATCTATGTTCTAACTAATACATGCTCTTAAAAGAAGATAGTTCTATGAGAAGACACAGTAAAGGCTCATGACCCATGCTGGGGACGAGGTGGGCTTATCTGAGGAGTTGAGGCTAGAGCTCAGATTGATGGGTGGGTGGGTTTAACCAGGCTAGATGGTGGGGTGGGTAAGAGTGACCTGGAAGGACCTTGTTTAAAGAAATGAAATATAGCCACAGTAGCTGTAGAGACTAGAGAAAGAAGTGTAACAGTGAGAGCTGACGCTGGCTTTGAAGGGCTCGAAGACTATATTAAAGGTGTGGATCTTTATTCTATGAACAGCAGGAAATCATTAAAATGATTTTAGCAGGCAAATGACATGATCAGATTGGTGCTTCAAATACATTTCCCTAGTTTGGAAGAGGGTTAGGGTTGGTGTTTGGATAAATTTGCAGTACTCGAGAGAGAACGTTTGTGCCGTTGCCCAGTGCGTCATCCCTGTGAGCACGAGGATGCACCCGAGACTGTTCGGCTGACGCTGTTTGTAGCGGAAAATATGAACAAGCTGCTACAACTGCTTGAATAAGCCGCACAAACATTGTGTTGATCAAAAAGAACGCAGAGGTGGGGAGAGTGGGAGCAGGGGAGGGAGGTGGGTTTGGAGGTGGTAGGGGGAGGTGAGGGGAAAGGATGTAGACAACTGTAATTGAACGACAATAAAGTAATAAAAAAAAGAACACAGAGGTAAAAGAATGCATACCGTATGATTCCATTCATATGGTTCTAAACTAGTAAAATTCCAGTTTCTGGGCTCACAAGCCAGTGGACACCCCAAGGCAGGGAAGTGTTTTCTGTTTGCGTCTCTGCAATGAGTGCAGCGCCAGGCATGCGCAGACATTCTGAGTGAATGGAGAATCGCGTCTAGTCTGGATGCAGGTATCAGGGAACAGAGATCATCAGCCAGTACTCCTGTGAGACAGCCAACGTGAGGAAAGGACACAGCCAGTGGTCAGACGGACAGCTCGGCGTGTCTGGGGAAGGGTCCGAGCGTGTGGAGAGCATGATTGGGGGCCATCAGAAACTAAGGTGCTCACAGATTTACGTTGCCTTATAATTCCCTTCGCCAGAAAAAATTAAGGATGGCCATCTTTTTAATTTGAGAAAATTATCCCACTTAAACATTTATGAATTTACCACGTTAACTTCCTTTTAACAAAAAGAAGAAATGACTTCTGTCTCATGCATTTCAGCTATCTTGTACTCAGTGGATTTTCAGTTGAAGGAGTCTTACTGCATTCCTAATAATCTACTATTCTCTGTGAACAAAAATTTACTTTAAAATGGGATGTAGGCTTCATCACTAACCTTTGACTCACATTACACAACCTCTCCATCTAAGCAGTAAGAGCATGTAACACACAAGACAAAATTAGAAAAGAAAGAATTCTTTGAGAGGGAAGTCCTGTTTTAGGTTTTTTATTTCCTCACACCATGGTCACGAGAGTTGATCCAGTCCAAACCCTCCATGTGGCAGAGGAAGCAAGTAAAGCCCAAGGTCAGATCAGTGGTAGTTTCAGGCCTGGGACCATGTCCCTTGGCTTCCAGTGAAAAACCAACCATGGAGGGAGCGCTCTGGACACCAGGACTAGTCCAGTGATAGAGAACCATACCCATCTGGGCACTGCCCAGTTGTGCTCTGAAGCCCACCTGTGGCTAATGCGACAGGCCAGGCCCTGGAGAATGACGTGTGGTGCTGGCATGGCACTGGAAGCAGCAGTGGTTGGTGACAGCCAAAGGCACTGACCTAAAGAAAAGGCCTGCAGGGCCAGGACCTGAAGATGGAAAATTTCCATCTTTGAATAGTTTCGTGTGGAAAGAAATCATGCAAAGGGCATGGGGGGAAAAGAGCATTTGTATAGCTACCTACCCTACTCTAAGTCTCTCGTCTTACCTAAGTGCTATGCTTAGGTAAGTATACCTAACATGTTGGTATACTTACAGAAGAACATGTCGGTGCTTTTGTATAAAAAAGCAGAATTTTGAGTTAGTCCACATGTCAAATTCTGTTTGTTTGACTAAAAGTTTTAATACCAGTACCCCTTTCTTTTTTCAAATTAATTTAAAAATTTTATTTATAGGTCATTTTAAATATTAAAATAATTTGACTTAAATAGTTGCAAATTTACAGAAAAACTGCAAGAATAATTAAACTCGCATCTACCTAGATTAACCAATTTTTAACATTTTGCTACATTTGCTTTATAATTCTCCCTCTCTATATATATGTATATGTGAACACATAAAATATATTTATATGCATGTATTTTATTTATTCTAAACTATTCAAGAGTAGATTTCATCCACCATGCTTCTTTATCCCTTATAAACAAGGATATTCTCTTACCTAATCACAGTACATTTATTAAATTTGAGACATTTGATAAGAAATTTGAACTTAATCTATAGTCTACATTTCATCTCATTAGTTGACCTAATAATTTCCTTAATAAGCAGTTTTTGTCTGGGCCAGGATCCAATCCAGGATCACTTTAGTATAGTATTTAGCACTATATTCTACATCTATATTATATCCTGTACTATAGATTCTATAGGAAAAATTAGTTACTAAGTTACAGTATAGCCAAACAATAGAAATTTATGCAGTCATTTAAAAAATGAAATATATTTCTATGTACTGACTTGGAACTATTTCCAAAATTCAAATTAAAAACAATATACAGTAACTTCATATTTAGAAATGTTCATTTTTATAAAAATAGCATATACAGTATGATATACATGTGACACAAAAGTCTGAAAATTCACACACCAAACTGTTGGTTTTGGGGGAGCAGTACCGAGAAAGAAGTGAAAGGGGAATGTCACTTGTGGCTCCAATACACTTGTGTGCCGTGTCAGATTGTTACAATGCAATGCATTATTTTTTATTTAAGAGGCAAAGATTTTTTTAATCTAAGGAGAATTTCTAATTTATTTATTTTTATTTTTTACTTTTTAAATTATATTTTATTGTTTATACTATTACAGTTGTCCCAATTTTTCCCACTTTGCCCCCCTCCACCCAGCCCCCAATTCTCTCAAGCAATCCCCACACCATTGTCCCATGGGTCATGCATATGTTTTCTTTGGCTACTCTAGTCCTAATGCTGTACTTTACATCCCCATGATTGATAATTTCTAATTTAAAAAAGAAAAAATAATTTTAAATTACAGAACTGCCCCACACATCTTTCTACCTGTTGTTTTTTTAAACTTTTCAACACCCTATGAAGAACTATTTTAAATTAAAAATAGCAAAAGAAAATACATCATCCAAAATTTTCCAATTGTGTTCATCTTAAAGTGTTATCAGGACAGGTTTATGTGAAGGTAGCTCTGCGGGAGGACTTGCAAGATTGACCTGAACCTTCTGGCCTCAAGGGACCAGTCTCGGATAGAAGAGTCATGTCCTCGCTCTCCCCTGGCTTTTGTGAATCAGGGCCTTCTGGCTCATTTAAAAACTGACCGCCTCTGCTCTCTATGCAGCACAGCAATCCCTGGCAATCTCTCAGCCTCAGCTGCCCAGGGCCACACAAGTAAACCATTATGATTGTGATCTTCTCTTTTCTTTTTCCTTTCTTTGTTAACAACACTTTTAAATATGTTATTGTTTAGGCTATTACAGTTGTCCCACTTTTCCTCCCTTTGCCCCCGTCCACCCAGCCCACCCCACACTTCTGTAGTCAGTCCCCTCTTTATCGTCCATGTCCATTGGTCCTTCTTCGACTAATCCCTTCACTTTCCTTCAATCAGACTCCCCACCCCTCCCGCTTCCAGCTATCAGTCTGTTCCCTGATTCTACGCCTCTGGTTCTCTTTTGCTCTTTTCTTAATCTCTAAAACAAATCAGTGTGAGGGAACCGACCATTTCCACAAACCACAGGGTTTTCCATAATATGCTTATGATGCTCCTGAAAACTAATCAGAATAAAAGAATTGCTATTTTTAGGATTGATTTAAATCATGTTTGTAGATCAAGGAGAAATTTCCAAAAACAATTACATTTACTCACTAGAGAGGAGACAAGAACTAAAAAGAACAAAGGGTGTGATTTTAAAATAACTTCAGAAAGGTAGCATAATGTAATAGCTGCAAATTACTTCATAATTTCACAAATGAAATTTACTCTTCCATGGACGACACGGAAATCACCAGGAACAATTCTTTTAAAGCTCAACCGAGGAATCATTAAACGGTAAAACCAATTATTTAAACAGAACAGGGAGAAACTGAAAGGAGAAATATGAGATCTTGAAATAGTTCAGGTGTAGGGAAAACTTCTGCTCCATAAACTTTTGTTTCCTTAATAGTGGGGCATATGGGATGAATTGAAATCTGAGATTCACTAAGCCAGTTAGGATGCTATAAAATACAGTGAAGTAATTTAAAGAGCAATTATGCTAAAGCCCTAAGACAACTCCAAGAGAAAGAACACAAGGCCAATATCTAAGGAATATTTTTACAAGTCATTAACTCTTTATGAACAATGAAAGACCAGTAATAAATGAGAATTAAGAGTGATGCTGATGTTTATAAAATTGTCTTTTTTTTAAAAGGTGTATTTCTTTTAGATTTTATTTCTTTATTTTTAGAGAGAGGGGAAGGGAGGGAGAAAGAGAGGGTGAGAAACATTCAATGTGTGGGAGGTACATTGATCGGTTGCTTCTTACACGCCTCCAGCTGGGGACCTGGCCTACAACCCAGGCATGTGCCCCAACTGAGAATCAAACTGGCAGCCTTTCGGTCTGCAGGCTGGCACTCAATCCATTGAGTCACACCAGTCAGGGCTATAAAGTTGTCTTTAAAAGGGGTTCTTAATGGAAAGGTGCTATCTAGTTCTCAGATATGGTCAGGAGTCAGTTTGGACCATTCAGACCAGGGCAAGATAGAAGGTTCCTGGGTCCTCGAGGCCCCACAGCAGTCCTAGATGAGAGAGAAATGAGCTGCTATCCGATTTAAGTCGCTGTGTATAGGGTCTTTGCCCCAAGAGCCAAACTTGTATCCCAACTAATGCTGATGAAGTCTGATTGAGCTAAAAGAAAACTGAGGGGCTTTTGTTTCATTGTGTTTTGTTTTTTACCATCAAAACTGAAGATAATGCCCCCAGAATGTGGCGATCTCATCAAGATATTATAATCCAGTCAGCTGGCCTTCCTCTAGGACACCTCTGCAAAGTCATTACCCACACTGTAAGAAAGCACTGTCAATAAAATCAGGGTGGCTCTTTGGCATCCATAAATCAAACTAAAAGACAGCAAATGAGATGATACACACACATACACCCCTCCCCCCTGTATTTTTCGGACTATAAGACGCATTTTTTCCTCCCCGAATATTGGAGAAAAATGGGGGTGCATCTTATAGTCCGAATGTAGCTGTTGAGTTCTGTTTACACTTACGTTGGTGAAATATTATGTTATTCATGTTATTAAATATTTTACCACATTTTTTGCTTCAAAAATTTTTTTCCTATTTTCCTCCTCTAAAACCTAGGTGCGTCTTATGGTCCGAAAAATATGGTAAATATGTGTGCATGTACATTATAAAATGCCTCACTGTTCCTTTAAAATTAGCTCCTCCTTCATCCTAAGCCTGGGTCCCCTTATCGTTATGAGACAGATGATTGTCAGCAGAAATGGAGTCAACATCCCCCCTCATTTATATACATTGAGACAGCCAAGGAATTTTAGTCCTTTGCTGCAATCTGATTGAGCCACTTTCACTCATGTGCTCAACATGGACCAGTAAAATCCCCTGGGGAATGCCTTCCTACCCCATACTAGCTGATCTAGCCAATCAGGATTGACCCCTGGAGCTGTGGTTGTGGCATATACCAAAACAAAATCAGGGGACAGGAAGTGTCTGGTGACCCACCCCACAACTCTTGAACTCCCTTGGAGTTCAAGGGTTCAAAAGCAGTGGAATGGGTTATCAGATACCAAGTACATAAAAATATATGAAGCATATCAAGTATTTAACCTCAAGTATGTAAAAAGCTCAAGTTACCTTTTCATCCAAGGGATCTAAAAGATTTGTGGAGGGTGTTTTGGAGGAAGCTGTGCTGTGAGCCTCATCTCCAAACCCCTCCCCCTGAGGGGTGAAACACAGGTGGGTAAGGACCTTCACACCTACCTCAACCTGAGAGAGGGGAGATTCCACAGGGCTTAATATGTGACCCCCACATTTGGGAGGCACACAGTTGGAAGTCATGCTTGGGAAATTTAGAGGGCTCTCTATTGGTGACATCAAATCCCAGATGAGCCCTGATTGGTGTGGCTCATTAGATTGAGTGCCAGCCTGCAAACCAAGGGGTCACTGGTTCGATTCCCAGTCCAGAGCACACGTCTGGGTTGTGGGCCAGGGCCCCAGTAGGAGGCACATGAGAGGCAACCACACATTGATGTTTCTTGCCCTCTCTTACTCCCTCCCTTCCCCTCTAAAAAAATGAATAAATAAAATCTTTTTAAAAATCACAGATGAGCTTCACACTGCCATATTTAAAGATCAACACTTAGTCTTCATCTTATTTAACTTAGCATAACAAAACAGTTGAAACAGTGTCTTCACCTGCTTCCAACAGATATTCCAGGTTTCCCTCCAGCTTCCGTGGCTACTCCTCTCCTGCTGGTTCCTCTTAAATCCCCTACCTCTTGGTGACAAAAGTAGTCCAGGGTTCAGTCCTTAGACCTCCCCTTTCCTCTACCTACACTCCTTCTCTCTGTATTTTGACAGTTTTCCAATATTTATCTCTAGCCCAAAACTCTCTCCTGAACTTCAGACTCATTCATCCACTGCCCTTGCAAAATCTCCTCTTAAATGTCCAATATACATCTCAAAATCGATCTCCCCAAACAAGTAATAAACAAGAATTAAAAATGATGTCTGCCCTGGCTGGTGTAGCTCAGTGGATTGAGCGTCAGCTGGGAACCAGAGGGTCCCGGTTCAATTCCCAGTCGGGGCACATGCCTGGGTTGCAGGCCGGGTCCCCAGGGCCATGTGAGGGCCATGTGAGAGGCAACCATGCATTGCGGTTTCTCCCTCTCTTTCTCCCTCCCTTCTCCTCTCTCTGAAAAATAAATAAAATCTTTAAAAAAAAAAATGATGTCTGATGTTCATAAAATTGTCTTTTTTTAGGATGTATTTTAAAAACCAGTTCCTTCCTGACTTCCTTGTCTCAAATATCAGCAACTCCATCCTTCCATTTGCTCTAGCAAAAAAAAAAAAAAAAAAAAATTGGAATCATCCCTGATTCCTCACTTTGTTCCATATCCTACATCCAACCCACAGGCACAAGCAGTTTTGCAGTTGTCTGTAAAATACATCCAGCACAGATCACTTCTCACCATCTCCTCCATTATCTTTTATCTGGATTACTTCAAAACCCTACCAAACTTCTCCTTCCTTTTCTACCTAGTTTCCTGCAAAAAGTTTCTCTTTTTTTTTTCCCCTTGGCCAAGCAGATGGTTGCCAGCATAAGCCTTTTAAAACGCAAGCTGTCATTCTCCTGCATGGAACCTTCCAGTGGCTTTCCATCTCATTCAGAGCACAGCCAAAGTCCTAACCATGGCCTATCAAACCTTGCAGCACATGCCTACCTGCCCCGCAACACATACACTCTTCTGACCTTTGGTCCCCTCACTCATTTCACTTGGGCAGCTCCCTGTTCCTCGTCAAACACACCAGACACATTCTGACCCCAGGACCTTGACACAAACTGCTTTCCCAACATGCAATATCTTTGCTCCCAGAAAGCCACATGGCTTTGCTTGCTTAACTCATTCAAATATCCCCTTATTGAGAAGGCCTTTCCTAGCCACCGTACTTAAAACAACCATCATCGCCTTCTCCAATTCTCTACCTCTTACCCTGCTATACTGCTTTTCATATCACATAGCATGTTTGCTTCTAAAGTACTCTACCATTTACTTGGGTTTTTTCAGTCTCTTCCCATAAAAATATAAGCTCTATAAAGGCAGGGATTTTTTTTATATATTGGTTTTTTAAATTCTGTATATCTGGCATCTAGAACAGGGCCTGACATATAGCAGATGCTCAATAAATATTAGTAGAATGATTGCATGAATATTTTGCCTTCTATAATTTTATATTGTTTGGATATTTTACAAGAAGGAAATGCTCATTTATCTATTCGACAAATATGGATTCAGTACAAATCCAAGCCAGTTTCTCTACTGGGTGCTGGGTCTAGAATGCTGAGCAAAACTGGACCACGCTGCCTGAGCTCTTGGAGCTTAGTCCAGTGGTAGATAATTGAAATAATGACAAAGTGAGTGCTAAGTGCTGTAAGGAAGGGACACGGGTCTACAGAAGCACATCCACAAAGAAGGCTGGCCCTGCCTGGGTGAGGTAGATGTGGGTGGAGAAAAAGGGCCCTGGGGGACCAAGAAAGCCACAGGAGGCTGGCAGCAAGGCTCTGCATTATATGACTTCTCTATGATTTTCCTCAGGGCGGCCTCTTCCCTGTACCAAAGTGTGTAAAGTGAACCTCATACTACCTGCTGATAATTCCCAAAGTGGCACCAGAGCCAAGAAAGACCCGCATGCATTACAGAGGTGAAGGGGTGAGTGTGGTATAGAGTGGAGGCATGGAGTGGAGGCAGAGGGAACTGTGTGGACACAGGTTCTGGAATGGGAGGGACAATGGCACACTCTGGAACACAGACAGCAAGGAGAAGGTGCTGAGAGAAGTGGCTAGAGAGGGAAAGGATGGGCAAGGCCTGGCAGGTCCTCACAAAGATTCCAACTTTATCCCAAAATGAATCAAAAGCCCCTCTCTAAAGCCTTGTTAGTTTTTGTTTTGTTTTGTTGCATTTGCCTTGTGGTGACACAGCTGGACCTGTAGTTTGAAAACAGCATTGATACTGCTTTTGTGGAGAATACGTTACCTGACATGCCTGACCAGGTGCAGGAAGATCAGTCAGGAGGAAACACAGGTAACCTGCCCAGAGTAGAGGCAGGGAATGGACAAAAGTCAACCAGTGGGAGAGATTTCATTACCTGTGTGTTATGGGCAGACTTGTCCTCCCTATGCTGCAGTCCTAACTCCCAGTACCTCAGAATGAGACTGGATTTGGAGACAGGATCTTTAGAGAGGTGACTACGATCATGAAGATGGGCCCTAATCTAATATGACTGGTGTCCTCATGAGAAGAGGAGATTAGGACATAGACTCACACAGAGGGCGGCCATGTGAAGACACAGGGAGAAATTATAATCTAAAGAGAGAGGCCTCAGAAGGCACCAAACCCACCCACACTGGTTTCAGGTTCTTGGCCTCCAGAACCGTGAGAAAATACATTTCTACTGTTCAGGCCGCCCACTGCACGGCACTTGTTGTGGCAGCCTTAGCAAACTAACACACTGTGCAAAAAGAAAAAAATATTAAGTGAAGAATGAAATCTTTGAATAATAAAAATATACTAGATTTATTCTAATTAATATCAGGGTGGTGTATGATGGTAAAATTCAAACAAAAGAGCATTTCTTCAGTATTCCCGGCGATGGCCTCCACAACAGTTCTGTATTGTCCCTAAAATGAAGAATAAGAAACACAAGTAACATAAAATATTAGATGCTTCTATTTTGTAAGACTTCTATAAGCATTTTTCTTACTAAGAAGAAATCATTTAAATTGGATTGGTTATTATTTCCTCAGTTTTTCAATGAGATGAAATTTTGTATGTCTAAATTCAGCAAACATTTATTTCCCAATTATGAGTATGTTTTTTAACAATTTTTTGAGATTAGCCTATGAGATTTCCAAACATTAGATATAAATTCTCAACCAAGTCAGTTAAGAATATGCATGGTTAAAGTTTATTTTTAAATAGTCACCAAAAGTGAAATGTGCAAAATTTCATTGCTAAGTATCTAATGCAAACATCTGAAGTCACATGGTTATTACTCACAGAGACAGATACAGAGTCTAGGCAGCAGTTGTACAATGCCTTCGCCCCAAAATCATTCAGCATATTAATAATGAACATTTGCATTACTTTTTAGCCATGTAGGTCACAGGAGAAACATGAAGTGAAAACGAGCTTTCTTTCATGTAACTTTGTTATATTTCCACATTCTTTAGAACAGGGGTCCCCAACCTCTGGGCCGTGGACTGGTGTGAGTCCAAGCCTGTTAGGAACTGGGCTACATAGCAAGGAGGAGGTGAGCTTACAGGTAATGCTCTTGAATCATCCTGAAACCATTTCCTACCACCACCCCAATCCATGGAAAAATTGTCTTCCACAAAACTAGTCCCTGGTGCCAAAAAGTTTGGGAACCGTTGCTTTAGAAAGAAATGGAAAAATATCCCAAACCAAATAAAAGTAGGGAAAAAATCTTAAATATCTTAATTTTGAGTCACAATTTTTAAGAGTTGCGAATTGCTTATTCAAATTCTTCACATATCTGTTACTGCCAAAGATTAAGAAAGTACAAAATGACTCTTGGACAATACCTTAGAGAACAGTATCCCCTTGAAGGAGAACGACACCGATGTGTTCACAGTCTCTGCAAACAAAACACAAAAACGTCTTGGTCATCACTGGTGACTTTTTTTTGGTAGCATGGCTGCACCTTTGATACTTTAGTACTGGTAGCTGCAGTCCCAAACACAATTGTAAAGAAATAATAGGTCTTATACCCTGGCTCCCATTGTCCCGGGGCTCCTCTGCCACCGCAAGCTTCTCTCAGGATCAGCATTAAGGGATGCAAACTCTAAGGCCCCCAAGTAAATTAGTGACACACAGGCAAGTGGTAATATGCTTCATCCCAAGTTATATATATGCATATTTAATATTGCTGCTCCTTTAGCAGGGTATAATAGAGAAGGAAAGTTATTTTAAAAGTAGATATGTATGATACTTACTAATTTAATTCCCCAAATTTAAAGGGTCAATGTTTTTTTAAATCAGAATGTCCTGAGCTCTGGGCCTATATAGTTGGCTGCCAGATGGACATGTTTATTTGAACCTTTCAAAATTATCTGCATCTCAACATGCCCAAATCAGAACTCATTATATTTAAAAATATGCCTTTCGCACACATCATTTCAAATAATGGCACTTCTATCTATCACGTCACTGACTTTCAAGCAGTTCTTGATTTACCTAATCTTTGCCTGCCACGTCAATTCAGTTAGCATGTCTCACCTGTCCTGTCTCCCAATATGCTCTCCTGGTCTCCTCCCCTTGACTCCAGGTACATCTTTGTTCAGCCCTCATGGCCTCTCGCTGTCTCCCAGCTACTCTTCCTTCCACCCAAGTGTCCTGTCAGCCAATCCCCTCTGCCTTCTCTATGGGCACTAGCTATCTGCAGAAATGGACATCTCTGTGGGGCATCCCTACTCACTGATGACAAGCTGCAGACCAGTGTTTTGCACATGGCTTACATGCCTGCTCCTGCCCCCGTGTTCTGGGCTCATTGCCAGCAATTCCACACAAGCACATTCTGCTCCAGCTACAAAAAAAAAAAAAAAGCTACTCTCCAAATAAGCCACTTCCTCTCCTGGCTAGATGTGTCTGCATACACTGTTTCCTCTCCAGGGAACATCCTTCCTCCTTGCTCTCTTATTCAAGACTCAAACAAAATACTCTCTGAAGCTTTATCTGAGTTTTTCTATCACAGTAAATTGATAACTACATATATAGTTAAAACTAAAAGCATATAAGTTTGATTAGATTTTATGACATTTTGTTGTCATTTTTGCTCCCCTGACTGTCTTCCCTGGAACAGAGAGACCTGAAGATGGAGACCCTATTGTGCAACTCTGAATCACAGAGGTAAATCGTGACCTGCTCAAATGAGGTTCAGCAGATGTTTGTGAAAGGGAAGGAGGGAGGAAAGGAAGAAGCAGGCAGGCTGGGTTCAGTCTGACACATGTGAGTTCTCTAGAAAGTGGAACTTCAAAAATTCAAATAAAATGTCAACATAACCCCCAGAGATTATGTGAAATCATTGTGAAACAACTGTTTTAAAAAACAGTAATCTGCCAAGAGATTTGTTTCCAAAGAGAAAGCATGGCGCAGTGGAAGAGGAGGCCTTAAGAGTCCAGAGGCT
>PVJI01019830.1:0-30209 GCA_004026765.1 Micronycteris hirsuta
CCGCCTCCTCCTGTGGTGTTCCTCCATGGGCCCTTTATACATGTTCCTTGACTCGGCCCTTCCCCTTCTTTCCCCTATTATCCCCCTTCCCCCTCCCCTCTGGTTAGAAAGAAACTTTCCATGGAAATAAAGGAATTTTCTTTCTTACTACTAAACTTAGTGGCTGAAACAGTAGTGTAAGGAAAGGCTTATCTCTCACAGGCCAAAGGACTGGGTCCCCTGTGTAAAAGAGTAATGGACAAGATCAAAGTAAGTCTAAACAACACAAACATTAAAATTATACATGTGATATATATATACATATATACATATATATATAATGTTTGTATATGAGATATATACAAACATGTATAATTATATACATAGTTTTTTGCATTTATCTATAACTTTGGCCTTCAAAGCAAGTCAGAGAGTAATTTTAAAAAGCTTCATTTTCCATTTTAGTTTCTTTATTTGGATCCTAAGTCTTGCAAGACTGCCAAAGTCACTTTGTCAAAAAAAAAAAAAAAAGATGGCTTTAGATTATCTTCTCAATCACTGAGCTCTTACGTTGCTCCAGGAAGTCTATGTACATTCTCACGGTTGCTCAGAGAAGCATTCTGCTCCCAGCGCCATCACTCCTGGCTCAGGAAGGGAATGCCCGGCCCCCCTGCCCGTGGCCGGTGGGCTCACTGCCACTGCCACCACATTAGATTCAAGGGACAGAATCCCCAGTTGGAAGACCTTCCTCAAAACCTAACTGAAGGGCTGTCACAAATTTAGGAGCAATATCTAGATCTCAAAAGAATGACTTTGTTAGGCAGTACCATAACCGATAGTGAGGCACTGGACCAGAAGAAGTCTAGCGCTGCTTCCAACACTGACTCAACAGTAGAACCTGCTTGTAAACCCCCGGGATGCATCCTGTCAGAAGTGGGAAGAACAAGGCTAACTACGCTTGTTCAGATTCTGCGATACAGCTTTTATCGTAAGTTGAGATACTGCATTTCGCCCTTAGGTATCTTGGTACCAATTGAGGTATTAGGCCACAAAACAATAATGATGCAAAAGGTTTCTCTTATCTATAAATAAGAACTCTGCTTCAACAGTTACTTTATTTTTTTTGCAGAGGCATGGCAAGCATATCAGATCTCCAAGCATTTTTCCCAGTGGAGAAATAAACACCTATGAGGACTGCAGACTACCTCCCTTAAAGCAACTTCCCCTCTTATCTGCTGGGGGCGAATATTCAGTTCAGACAATCTGTGCAAGCAGGAGGCTTGCGTCTGCTGGGGAGAGAGAGCCCCGCATGCCAGGAGGACCGTCCCCACCCACTCTGGTCAAAGGGCCGAGAGAGTCAGAAATGAGAGTTGACACAGGCTTTACCTCATCAAAGCCCACATTAATCAGAAAGCTGCTTTTTCTCTCCGACCTTCCACACACACAGGTCCAGTTTCTGTCAAGATTCTTTCTGTTTTGTTCTTTTTTATTGATTGTGACAAAATTAATTAAGTCAAAATTCTGCTTTTGTTCCTGATCAAACTGCAGGAGGAAATTGGCATTTAACAACACATTGGCAAAAAATGCTGACACTATTTTAACATATAGAAGGCAAGAATATTCAAAAGAAACTTTCAAATCAAGCAAAAAAGTTCTAAAAGACATGCCCATAAATTCATTTCCCTTAGTACTAACATTTCAGTATCCCAGAATTCTTACGGCTTTTTAAAATTATCAAATATTCTTTTTATACTAGAATCTATTCAAAGATTGTTAGTGTATCCTACTTTTGTTTACTCAAGACATGTGGGCAAAGGTGGCAAAATAAACAGACACATGTCCTATAAAACCATATAAAGCAGACTATGAGGGAACATGACTTACTTTTACCTTGTCACAAACAGAAATGGAACACAGTTTTCAGTTTCCATCCTGGTCTGAAACCATAACCTGGGTAATAAAGTTTTAAGTTATAAAAGAACTTCAAGGATTGTAATTTTGGGGAGGCGATAACTGACTGCATGACTATCATACTGTTTTCTAAAAAGAGATTCATTCAACCCCCAAATACAGCCCCTTGATTGAGAATTCACTTTCAATCATGTACAGTATCTACTCATATAATCTGTTCGGGAACTACACAATTCGTTAACAACTTCAAAGTTATTAAAATTCACAATCAAATTACATTTATTAAACCACAGAGGATAAGAGAAAAAACTCAGCAAGTGCTTGCTGGAGTTGCAGCTTTCCAGAGACTGCCGCTCCATGGCAGCTCTCGTCAGCTGCCTTGATGGCCTTTCGACTTTACCAACAGGTAGTATTTAATCATACACACCTTGCACACATGCAGTGAGATTTTCATCTTTGAGGAAAAATAATTTTCTGCAGTGACTAGAGGTGGTAGGAGTTTTCAATAAATGTATCTCTTTCAGGAGCAGCTGAGGGAAAGTCAGCCCCATCTTGTAAAGAGAAAGGCATTTCCCCCTCCTTTTCTGGCAAAAATAATATCTCTTGGCAGCTCCGATATGCCTTTTTCTCACTTTTGTTCTAGTTTTTCCAAGAGGAAAAAATATTTATCACAAAAATCAAATAAAACTATCTGCATTACATAAATTCCATCTTTGAGTTTATGGTATGAAATTAAATTATGAAACAGAAACTGAAGGAAAGATGATATCTATTGTATTTCTATGTTTTAGAACAAAAGATCGGTCAAGGTGATTTGCAAACTCTGAAGCATATAAAATTATGTCTTTATTTTCTCAAATAGTTGAGAAGATAGGTATCATCTGAAAACACAGAAATTCAGATGTAAGAGACTAGATTTTTTTTTCATTTTGTGAAAACAATAAACAAGTGTTATCCAACTTGGTTTGATGAATGCTAAGAGCAAGTTTAGGAAGGGTCTTCAGCTTAGAATAGAAGGATGCTTTATGTAATTTCATTTTTAGTATTTAAATCCTGCTTCGGTTTAAAAAAAAATTTAAGGCAATTTAAATGGATACTTAGTACCCAGTAAGACATCAAAAAGGAAAAGTGAGTAACAGTAAATGCAAGGGGCATGTTATAAAACAGAACTAGAAATGAGGCTACTGCACTTAACAACAAAAGCCCACTGAAGAATGCTGTACATTTGAAGCAGATGGATCACAGGACTGGCCCTACACTTTTTAATTGTCTCTACAAAAAGGAAAGCACATCATTAACACGTGCACACACACACACACACACACACAATCATACCCAGCTCCCCCAACCCTACCCCAACATATGCATGAATGCACTGGAGTTGTTCTGAAGAATTGTAAGTCTAAAGTTTATGCTATAAAAACAAATGCAAAGAATCTTCACAGAGAGGGAACTTCACAAGGTAAAGAAAATTGGCCCTGGCTGGTGTGGCTCGGTTTATTGAGTGCCAGCCTGAGAACAGGTTCAATTCTCAGTCAGGGCACACGCCTGGGTTGCAGGCCAGATCCCCAGCTGGGAGGGTGTGAGAGGCAACCAATCGATGTACCTCTCACACATCGATGTTTAAAAATTAAAAAGAAAAGAAAAGAAAGTTGTCTGACAACACGGATAAACCTTGAAAATATTATACTAAGTGAAAGAAGTCCTCCACGAAAGGCCACACATTGCATGATTCTATTTGTACACAAAGCCCAGAACAGGCAGAGGTAAGTAGTCTCTGGTGGGGGAGGGAAGTTGGAGAGACACTGAAAGATATGGGATTTCTTTTTGGATCCTTTGAGAACAGGTTCTAACATTTGATTGTGTTGATATCAGCACACCTCTGTGAATATACTAAAAACTATTGAATTGTGCACTTTAAATGGGTGAATTATATGGTATGCTATGTGTAAGTAACTTAGATATCAAATAAAACTATTAAAATGTGCATCATCATCATCATCATCATCATCATCATCATCATCATCATCATCATCTGGAGAGCTCATTAAAGCACTGATCTCTGGCCCCACTCCTAAAGTTTCTGATCCAGCAGGTCTGGGGTGAAGCCTGAGAACCTACAATTCTAGAAAGTTTGTGGGTGATGGTGATGGAGATGGTGCTGGCCTGGGGAACACTCTTTGAGAACTAGTGCATAGTCAATGCTTCAACGGGCTCTTTCTTCGACTTTCTTCAATATTGTTTGAGGACGTCACAGCAACACGCAGTTTAGGGAAAACAATTCAATGAGAAGCCATTACGACAAAGAAGGGAGCGGCAATAATCACGATAATGACAATCGCCACTACAGTGACATCAACAGCAGCCATGGCGGCATTTACTATTTACTGACCCTGACGGTGTGATGAGTCAAGGGCTTCCATGAGGGTTACTTTGTTTAACCCTCGTGACCACAACTCTGTGCAATGAGGAAGTGATGCTGGTAAAATGACCACTTCACCCTTCCATATCCTGTACCAACTTCCTTTGGTACATAGTTTCACTTTACAGACAAAGAACCTAAGGGACCTTGGAATTTCATTCCCACTACTAAGAAGCAGAGAGTCAGGTGGTCCACCTCCAACCTCCTTGCTCTTAACCATCACTCTGTACTCAGCCTGCTCTCCATTGAGCTGGCTTACTTGTTAGATTTTAGAGGATTCAAAGCAGTGATCCCCCCCAAAACAGTGCTGTGATACTTGACAAATGATTTGTTGCTAGTAATAAACTACTGCTTTTACAAACAATATGCTTTAGAAATGAAATCCTTGATCCCTGTAATGATGTCATTTACACACACATGAATTCTGATAGGTTCAATGAATGGAAGGGAATGGGGTGTAACTGTGCATAATATATTTTTTTCCATAGGACTTGAGACCGTTATCCTTTGGGCATAAATGTATTATGCCGGACATTTGAATTTTTCTGTCATCTGTGATCTTCCAATCGGGAGAAAAGTTTGCAATATTTTAGCTGCTTTTCTATCAAAACTATGACCTCCCAGGCCAGGTTTCATTAAAGAATGTTCTATGGAGACTGGCATGCTGTAATTGCAATTCAGGTTAGGGGGGTTGGGACCCTTCCATGACTGCGTTTATCAGAGGATAGTATGCACTCTGATGAAGGCAGACAGCACACTAACTTCGCATTGAATAGTGTTGGATTTATCTTCATGTATGTTAAGACAAACATACCAGGCACCTCAAGCATGTGAATCCTTGGTGGCTAACACATGACTGTTTGCATGACACATGGAAAGCTCATTACATGGTTAAATGAATGATCGAGATCTGAGAAGCATCCTTATATGGGAACTGGATGCCCTAACCAACTTGTAAACTTTTAAAGGAAGCAAGACTTGAGACAGAGCCTTGATATTTGTTTCACATGCCCAAGTTAATTCTGAGTTGCCTTTCTCTTTGAACGGTGTTCAGGGGTTTGCCTTGGTTCCTGTGTCTCAGCCTTCCAAGAACGTAACAGACTTTCTAGGTTTTGGTGTGACCGTTTTCTACAGATCATGCAAGCCCAGGCTGCCTGCAGCTCGGGCTTCTGGAGCAAGAACGAGCCCTTTCTAGGACCAGTGCCTGCTACACCTCATTTTCCAAGTGCAAAGGCATCAGTCATCTCGCTAATGGCCGGTAGGTTTTTGTTTGCGTCTCAGGAGGAGGTTTCCTTCCTAAAATGGACCTCTGCCCCTCTTTCTGCTATAAAGGCTCATATCACATCACGAGCTCCTTCGAAACACCGTGCCTTCCTCTATCCAAACCCAAGAGACCCATAAGTTCCATTCCATCATGCTCCCACTTTAAAAAACAAGTAAGCAAAACAAATAAAAATATTTTTAGAAAACTACCACTCCTGAAGCCCTCCTTTCTAGAACTTGACTTAAGCACAACAACCCAGTGGTTTATAAAGGTTAGAATCCTTTCTTTGTTTGAAATTCTGTACAAAATCCCAAAATATAAAATATTAAAAATGGCCAATTAATCTTCAGAAAGATATTAACTATGACTTAGGAAAGTCATTGGGAAAATATAAACTTAACCAAAAATATCACTTTTTACCCACTGGAAACCAAGTATTACTTCTGAGACTTTTCTTCTGAGACCTTGAAGACCAAGGAAATTCCTCAATTTCAGGAGTTTCAGAGGAGGAGCGTCCAGAGAAATGGGGGATGGGGAGGACGCTCAGTGGGGAGAGAGATGGGGAGGCATGCAGAGCAGTGGCGACATTTATTAAGCAGAGCTTCCACAATCCCCTGGGCTCAGAGACTTTAGATAAGTGGTCCCATTTGACAACGCCTACAGGATGGAAAGACACTGTTATCCCTAGTTGACAAATTAGGAAACTGAGGCCTGGAGATCAAGGAACGTGCCTGAAGGTGCACAGATAGTGGCGTTTAGGGTATGGACTCTTAACCCCAGGTCCTCCTGATGTTAAAACCCTGCATTTGTGGCGGAAGTTAAATTTATTTTAACTAGCTGCACTTATATTTATATTTGATTTCATTTAATTGAATAAAAAATATATCCCATACACTTATATGTCTAGGTCCTCAGTTAATAATTGCAAGAATTGAAACCAACAACTTATTCAGAAGGGCGTGTATAAAGTAGGTAGCTGCCCTGGATGACGTGCTCAGTACAGGGTCTTAAGCTATGAATACTTAGAAAACAAATATATACCAAAAACCTTAGGGAGAAGAAATGGACCTCAAAACCACTACTTTTTTGGTAATAAAACAATAATGACACACATAGATGTATGAAGAAGAGTGCCTAAATTAGCACATGCATTTTGTCCAAGGAGGCGAGAGTTTTTACAAGTTATGTTGCTCATTCCAGTAGGGTCAGTTCTGTATTGGTGGCCCATCTGTGGAGATCTTAAGAATTACTTGCTTCACTATGATTTCTAAAGAAGTGTATTCTTTGCAGTATCTTTTACCTCAGTAAAAGATAGCTTTTACTAAGCTAAAGTAAAAAAAATCCCAAATGGGGCGGTTTTCATGTAATTATTAGCAACCACAAGATGACAGGGACTCCGTTTGGACTTATTACTGTTATTTGTCACAGATAGGAACTGGAGCGATGCGGCAAACACACTACAAATTCTCTAGGGAAGAGAGAACACTTAGTGGCAATGGGAAAATGGTTCTCGCTTATGCTGTTCGGTGCAAACACATCCCTTTCACAGCGTCGAGAAATAACTGAAAGCTTCAATTGCCTATGTCTGCACGCTTATTATTCATTTTAATATTTGAAATACAGGATAATATGAAAAAGATAGCAGTTCTTCTCTGTCTACTGCAACCAAACAAAAGCCAAGAAAAATAAGCCAAAGTAGAAACAAGACTAAGGAAAAAAGGGAGATATTTTTCTATTTCAACACAAATGAACTACATAATTAAAAAGTGATGTCAACAAAGGAGCAAGTCACAAGAAATAAATAAAACCTTTACTGATATCAGTTGATGAAAGGTCACTTATGTATAAAGCAGAATATTTCATAAATTATGCTCCCCAATGTAAAAATTTCAGGTGCAGCAGGTTGAGAACATGACATTCAACAAGACCATAAAACTCCATGAGGATGACGGGCCTTTTAGTCTCTCTCTGTGAATTAAATATTTACTAAAATAGAATGATTAGAGCCCTGTATCTTAAGAGTGATAAATAGGTTGTAGGCTGGAACGTGCCTTGATTAATTTTACTAATGACATATGAGCTATCTTAATTTTAAGCAGCTATTAGAAGATGACAGATTGAAGAGCAATGTAGCGTAAGGAAAATAAAAGTTACAGACAGACAAATAAGGTAATGGTGTCACAATGTTATACTATATAAACACACAATGCCAGACTTCCTGTAAGAGAAATAATAGTGCAGTGGCATGCTCATTTCAACTTACTTTTTAGAGGCAATTAAATTTCCCAATACAGTGATTTTTTGATAAAATGTGACGTTTTATAACCCAGTCAAATTTTGTATTTTAATTCCAATCCTAATGATTTATTAATCAAATGGAAGGGTGAAATCCCTACCAAAAATACTTCTGGAAGTGCACTAGGACACGGTGGCATTCAATGGAGATTCCCTAACTGAACACCAAGTGCTGATGCTGCATTCTCCCTTTCCTAAATAAAAATCTGCTGATTATGCATCCATCATTTTGTAAACTTCTGATATAGAAGATCAAGAGAGAATTTGACAATACACATACACGTCAACATTCAAAGATAGAGTCTATAGGCTGGCTTATAGTCTCTCGGCAAAATACTGCAGTGAGTCTGGTTTCAGTGAGTCAAGCAGTTTCAACCCTGGCTCTGTTCCAGAAGTTAGTCTGTGGTGGGACTCCTGCCATTGACCTTGACCCCCTCAGCATTTCAAATGGGCAATGAGGGTTGAGAATCATTGTTTTGGTCTCACAATACAGGCAACTACTAAGAGTTCCTTCCAGAGCCAGATGTGCTCAGACCTCTTGCTAACTTTCTAATCTGAAGATGGTCTTCTTCCATGTCAGTCAGATTGTAACTAGAGACTCCTGTTGGGAGAGCGCAGCTACCAAGGAAAACTGGATGTGTATTCTTTGAGAACCTACCATCACTAGGCATTGTTCTAGGTACTGGTATCATTTCAGTCAACAAAGAGAAACAGAAATACCTATTCTCATGCAGTGTATTCTGGTGTGGGGGTTTGTAAATAAGCAGATAGATAAAGCTTTATTTGTTTCTTTTTATCAACAACGATTTGCTCATCTATATATAATACTTTGAAACTCTTACAGAGATAAACACAATAAAATGGAAAAATTTAATATAGATAAGGGAAAAATAAAAGTAGGAAGGCAGCGATATTATAACCTCGGTGAACTTTAAAAGAATCCAGAGTAAATAGCCTGAAGGGTGGTTAGAATAATTCAAAGGTAAAATAAATTGCAGGTAATGTTAAATAAAATTTAAAAAAAGACTTCAATACATTCGAACATGTAAAAACGAAACTCCTTTAAAACAGTAATTCTGATGTGCATTTTAAAGGCACTGGGTGGATGGGGCCCCCCAGAGCGTAGAGTGAGAGGCTATGCAAATTCTCTCCTTCCCAAAAACCACGACCCTGGAAAATATTGTCGAAATAACCGTTACTGCCGCCTTAAATAAATAAGGAGCAAGTTTGCCTTCCCGACAGCTTACGTCTGCTCAATCCCTTGAGTCCTCTGAGGCCTCTGGTCTGTCATATCATATGTCCCTGCTCACCTCTCCAGCCCTTTGTCTGTCCACATGGACACTTGCACCCTTTTTATGCACGTTAGAAGATCTCATACTCTGATTCTGAATTTCCCCCACTAGTCCTCATAGATTTTTTGAAAAGAGAGATTATTTCTGAAAGAAGTTTTTTATATCAACCAAATGTGTTTTATATGGCTCAGATGTTCATGTCAGTCCTCTCAGACATCCTCGTACATCTATCGGAAAATTGTGATAGAACTTCCCTGAACGATGGAGATGGTGAGAGACATGCAAGAGGGTAAAACGGAGGACTCGAACCTCTCATTAGCGGGGAAAACACACAGGCACAGAGAGCAGCAAAGTCCCCCTTGAAAGACCAGGCAGTTAAAAGGAAAGCGGAAGCCAGTGGCATGGCAGATGGGAAGCGGCCCCCTCCACGGCAGCACACGATGCCCCTTCCTGGGAGCAAGCGGCCCGCCCCGCACGTCCTGGCATGCTTCCGCATCAGTCTTTGTGGCAAAGAGACCATTTTTGTTTAACTTTTTAATTAACGTGTGACATTGTGAATGGGGCACTTTTTCCTTCCCATTATGGCTTTGACTTTAGATTTAATTACTGTGGAAATGAAACAAGAAACATGACTTCGGGCACTGCATTTTAAATGTCAGCAGAGTACCACTGTTAATTCCCTATTACCAGTGCCATCCCATCTTCATGATGCATGATGTGAAAATAATTTTCGGAAGGAGGTTACCCACCTGGACCCCCTGCAACCCATGGGAAGATCACCTGTTAGCTGCAGTTTGGAAAGGTTTTCTTTGGATCATGACTTGTTTTATTTCTGTGCATATTCATAACCACTTACAGAAAAGACACTATGCTCATCAAGTATGACACATGAAAAGACCGGAGTCCGTTAATTTAGGTCTAGATGAGTTAACAAAACAGAACCTCCATGCACAGTATAAAGATCCAGCCACCTTCTCTTCTGTTGCCTAGAATGAATAGGAGGGATATTTCAAAGTATATTCTCTTTTATGTCATGACTTAAAAGCCATAAGCCATGGAAATGCAGTGAAGTTACTAAGTGGTGAGTCCTCCAGGAAAATATGGATTTGGGAAATACACAAACCGAAAAGCAAACAGAAATCTCACAATGACTTCCACAGAGAGGAAGTTAGACAAACGGAATAAATACCTCCTCATGCAGTCCAGCGCCCGGATAAAGAAGTCCTTGTGCAGCTGGTGCTCATCCCTCAGGATGGAGCACTGCTCGAGCGTCACCGACATCGACGTCCTGTCTTTGGCACTTTTACAACAGGTGAAACGAATGCCATTGAGTTTGCGACAGATCTGTAACACAGATGCATACACCACTGATCATTCACATCTTGGTTACTCTAAAGGGTAGGCTCCTACACTCTTCTGGTCTAAGCACACCCCATGTAGGTCACTCCATGATAGTCTGTTGCTCTGACGTGACCTATCGAATGTAGAAGCTGTATACCTTTTCATGTCAAAAGCTAGTGGAATCGATTTTCTGTGGTTCTGTGTATGGTGTGAGGGGTGGGACTGGTGAGGCTGTGTGGGATGGTAAATATTCAGCAGAGGCAGCAATGGTCCCTGACAGGTGTCCCGAGCTGCAGGAGATAACCAGAAAGATAGCCACTTAGGAACAGCACCCTCATTGTGAAGGGGAAAACCGTCTATGTGTCCTCGATTAGACACTTGATTTGAATCCTGAACAGTGAATACACCCTTTGCTAGTCTTGGTTTCATGTTATGAAATTTCAAACATCCATAGGGTACCAGTGTAGCAGATGAGGGAACCACTGACCACTCATCAATACAACTAATAAGAATGAGGACCAGTGCCCCACCTAAGGCCACTGCTAATTACACATCTACTGTGTAGCAGGTACCACACTAATAAACTTCATATAGATTTGAAATTTAATTAACTGCACATGAACCCTGGAGGGAAGTATGATCATTCTCGATTTACAGGTGGCGACATTGAGGTTTGGATAGGTCAAGTGACTTGTGTACAACTGAGTAGAGCCAGGATGCTAATGAGAGTCTACTTAACTCTAAGAACCAAGTCTGTAACTTCCATCCTATTTTGTTTTTCTCTGTCATTCTTTCTTTCTCTTACTCTGCTATAAATCAGGAGAAGTAATAATTGCTTTTCTCATCACCTTAAGGTAGACAAGGGAATCATTCCATTCCTTTCTCTTCCCTAACCCATGGTGTATCCCTGATATGAGATCCCAATAAACAACTTTAGCATCAATGATGCTAAGCAACATGCACTTACAATAAATCTAATGTAATATAATATAAGCCTGCTTTATTATCTGCCACCAAGGAGGCCTCAACTGTTGCCTGCTTTGAGGAGAGGATATAATAATACAGTTTATCAAGGGCTTAAACCGTATTTCAATAGTGATTCTTATACTTAACTTAGGATTTACCCACCCCTATTAGACCTTTGGTACTTTCTCACTACTTCTAATAGAAGTGACTAAAGACATGGAAGGGCATGATTTCAACATACAATCTTTTTTCATCTAGAGAACTCTAATCCTTTCAAATAAACTGTATTTTTTAAATTTTAATACAAAATAACAAAGATGGGCTATGGTCATAGTAATATAATATAAACCTCAACATCCACTTAGAAAACAGATTTTTTAAAAGAATGGATATTTAACACCATATCAGCATTATTGCATGTAGGGGCAATCCCACCAAATAGACAGGCTGGGTCTGGTCTCTGCATTTCTACCAACTTCCCGAAGTGTATGAGCTTCATTTAACACATCTGATTGGCATTTGGTCTGTAGAGTCTCATTTTTATTTTTAAAAATTCGGGTAAAATAAAATCAAATAGCTTTAGATTTTTCAATTAGCAATGTAAAACTTTATCAAAAGGAGTATTTTCATTAAGAGATTAAAAGAAGGGAGTAAGGAAATAGAGGCAGAAGGAAAAGCTTTTTGGAGAATGTCTAAGGGGATGTCTATATTTCTTCATTTTAACAGCATTATCAGGGTCCTTGGTTCACAGGATATTGAAACAGAGCTATCAGCCCACAGATATGCTATTAATAATAAAGTCATGTTCCCGCAGAAGGCCAATTTCCCACACTGCAGGTGCTGTGTGTTCCTCCAGGCAGGTGCTCGCATGCAACAAGAAGTGGTGAATAAGCCATATTTGGTCAGTATATGCATTTAAGAAAAATATTTCAGAAATCAATAGAATTATGGGAAAACTTGTTTCTATGTTCAAATGGGAAAGTACGTATACTAAGATGAAATATATGTTGTGTTTGCACATGAGCACCCTTCATTTTCCTATCTACACTACTGCCTGGTGTACATGTAACGACATGTATCTGTCCCCAGTGTGTCAGAGAGAGGATTGGTAGAGGATCAGACTTCCTTCATGCTATCACGTTGTTAGTGGAATAGCAAAAATAACTTACACCCTGCCTTCGTGAATTTTCTGTGAGAATTAATAGCCGTAGTAGTGTTTGAAGACATACAGAACAGCCACAGTGGGGAAAGAGCTATTAAAAACAACCGTCACACTACCCAGTATGGCACTAAATGGGACCAGTGTCGGTGAGCTGCCGGGAAGCCACGTTTCGTACTGTCACCTCTGATGCTCTTCCCTGGGGCTCCAGAGGGCATGTAGGGGAAGTAAAGCGGCTTTCCTCTGCCGTGCTCTTGGTAAGTTATTTCATCTCTAGACTCATGGCAATGTATCCATTCCTTTCCCATGGAACAGAGGAAATAGTATTGGGTTATAGTTGAAGCCCTGGCTGTAGGGGAAGGCTCTGGTTTTGACCCTCCTAATAGAGAATGAGAAGACTGTGCTAGGACATAACTCTAAATTCCATGAATAACACTGAGAAGACACTACAAATGTGGAATGCATCATGGAGATCTCCAAGCTGTGCCTTTCCTAGGAAAAGATCCATTCCTGAGGGTTTGAATGTTTAGCAAAATCCATAAGCTCATATGAACTATTTCTGAACAGTTGCCAGATATGAGCTGAGAAAACACAGGCGAGGTTCTTTTGCTCACTCTTGTAAACTCTGTGATGAAAAAACAGGACAATCTTTTATCCTGAGGTTGCCATTACATGAGAAAGAGCCATACCATGTATAGCTCATTACCCCAAGAGCAGCCCATCAGTAATGTATTCTATGCCAATATCTAAATTAACAAACACATTTACAAGCTCATTAATTGAACAATACGTCCAGGAGCCTTACTGAGGCTGTGAGTCAGAGACCTGATCACCACATTCTGTTAAAATCATAAGCCTCTAGAGCATGATATGGGCAATTGACATTGAAACATGCAACATCAAGAAAATTAAAGACACTTCCTTTTAACCTCAAAGTGTCAAACACACCCAGGATTTACAAGAAAAGCCAATGAGGAGGTTAGGATTCTTTCTCACTGAGTTCATCTTCTTCCAATTTGTTTTCTACTCTATTCATATCACTACCAATGACATGGGAAATGCTTCATCTCCGGGGCAATGGAGGATGACACCTGGTGACTCAGACTACAGAGGTCGGTCCCTGCCTTGGAGACACCCAGTAAGGCTCGCTGGCCCTCGTGGTGACAGCGAGCAAGGTCCGACAGGAGAGTGCTTACCGTTGCAGCCAGCCACATGATTTCTACGTTCTTCCTTTTTTTGGCTTGAATATTCTGATGGAGATTGTCTAGTAATCCTTTTAAATCATGTTGTTCTTGAAAATGTGAAATGTCTGAAAAAGAGAAAAAACAGTGTCAGTATTAAGCACTCATGAAATTTTTCTCAATATTTATTTGGAGCAGCCTATGTGAGGATAATCATACTTATTAATCCTCTAGTTTTATCCTTTACTTAGAAATATAATTCATTTTCCCCATTCCCTATTCTGTGTGATTGTGGTAATATCAACTGGATACACAATACTATTACACTAGCAAGAAAAAACATTCTTAATGATGAGGACCGCTTCAGCCAAAGTGTGGCACAGATGAGACAGGAGATAGAACCTTTCAGTTTTTACTACTGAATAGCCAGTCTGAATCAAGAGAATGTATGCGGTAAATATAAAAATTCTGCAAAGCACTGCTTTAGGGCGACCTTATGTCCAAGATACTTAGGTGACTTTTTGACAAGGCTCATAGTCAGAGGCAGAGTCAAATCAAAGACCTGGTCTCCCAATGCCAGGCATTTCCTCCAGATCTGCACTGGTGTCTTCACAGTTAGCTGTGGCTACTAAAGAACAGTTGCAGTATTAACACAATGGATCCAATTCTTCAGAATTCTGAGACTCCAGAATAGAGCAGAATGATTTTTTCAAAATAAATTAGTTTCACCGTTGACACAGAGATTTTTTAATCAGCCATTTTATACCAACTATCAAGCTCCTAAATAGAAATCAACTGGCCATTCTTTGCCCAAAAGCTAGTGCTCCAGAAGAGACAGACATGACATTCCTTAGTAAGTTCAGCACCTGTCCCCACTGCATGCCTTTTAGAAGGAAAGTATTTTGAGGCACTTAAATTTTTCAGGCTACTCTATTTCTCTAATGATAAACCTTGCCTTATACAGAGCACGCCCTTGTCAATCCAACACTTTGCTTGCTGCCATTTGGTTTTCAACCTGCCAAAAATTGTGCCGGCCACAGAAATTCCTGAAAGAAGTATTTTAAGTAATGACTAGTTCGTGGATTAACAGGTGAGACTTCAAGATATAATGATAGACCCTGCTATATCCCCCGAAAGTCATGGTCTACTTGGAACACGGATTGGTTTGAGTCTGAAAATCAGTCTCTTCAAATGTAAATATCGCTAATAAGTCTCGTTATTGCTCCTCACGTCCGCATTCCCCTAGCACCAAATTCAGACAGAGTGATCAATCTCTCTGCCTGTCTCCACAGGGGCGTTCTCTATTGAAACGGGGTTGAAGAATGTAATTAAAAGGTGAAAGATACAAGAATGTTCATTGCTTTATTGTTTAATACTAAACAAAAAATTAAATGGCACAAAGAGAACAGTAAACTATTATATAGTGTTGCTATGTAATATGTAATAGGTAAGATTAATAAATGCTGTATGTATCAACACAGATATATACTAAAAACTGTTGAGTAAAAATTTCAAACTGTAAGAGGATTCCTGTAGGATAATGGCAGTGATATAAAGTTAAATGGGCAAAACTATGCCATATTTTCTCTGGTTACATACATTTGAAGTAAAAATGTGTATGAAAGTACAAAAAACCCAATTCAGGGTATTGATTTTCCTAGAAACATGAAGGCAAGAGATGGCAACCAAAAGGGGCTGCCCCTTTAGCTGAAAATATTTCTTTCTTACAAAATCTGTAACACTGAGGGATGAATTCCTGAGTATTATTCTATGATATTTATTTTTCTGTTTGAAGCTTTAATAATTGTTTTTAAAGAAAGAACGGAACCAAAGTTCCAGGAAAATAATTTCTCATGCCAAATCTGCCCCTGCTTTGACGTGTGGTCTTCAGCTAGTTGCTTCACCCTCTATCCCTATTTCTTCACTGCAAAATAAGGACAATAACCCTGTCAAGATTCATTGACTGGGAGTGGAAAACAATTAATAAAAGTTTTGGCAGAAGAGACTACATTAAAAAATTATGTGTCAACCCTGAAAAACAGAGGAAGATGTTAGTAGCTCTTAAGAGACTTCATAGCCTTGGACAGGATGCCTGCTTTCTCAGGAAAAAGTCAGAATTTATCCAAAGCAGAAGTGTTCTCGTCCACACATGCAGGCACACACAACGGTCTGGATCACGGACAGTCACAAACCCAGGGCCTGACTCTCACCACTTCCCAATGGAACAGAACAGCCAAGTCCAGAGGCACTTTTGAGCACCCCCTTTCTCCTTGTTTTGTCAAACAGGGCTTCCTCAGCAAGAGTTCTGAGTATGGCAATGACCTGAACAAGTGAACGGGAGTGGGCCTGTGCACTCTCGGCTGATTGAACTGTAACACTAACGAGGCCAAGGCAATAGCTTCATCTCCTCATGGCCCATGACTTTAGGTTGCCAGAGTGTTCCAAGATGAAATGGGAATGACGGCTGTCTTTTCAGCTCCTGTTCCACCCATTTCCCACCACAAGCTGGCATAAAATCTACATGGGATCAATCACATTCTCACTCTGAAGTCAACTGGTACAATCCCATCACCCTTGAAATCAGGACCAGTTCGGGGGTGTGCATCTAAATCTAAGCCAATCTGAACTTGACTCTGACCTTGACCTTGACAATTGTTTCAGGGGTATGCAAGTGACCTGTGATATTCCAGCTGAAGAAAGCTCAGGACCCTGAAAAATGCAAGTGGGAAGAAAAGCTCTTTATCTCTTTGGTTGAGCATGGCGTAGATCATGCCAGCCATCCATGAGTCATGAGGGGACCAGATGTAGGACAGTGTCAACTCCAAGAGTAGCAGAGCAATGAAATGGGATGGGGTGAATCATTTAAATATTGTGGAACCACTAAACCAACTATACACTGGCCAGGGATATGAAAGATTATAAAGCTAGGTTACAATAGTCTGCTTCTCCTTCTCAGCTCATAGGGCCAGGCAGCTCACCCTTCCAGTGCTGGCATAAAAGCCGACAAATGGAAGCATTCCAACAGACCTGTGTGACAGCATCCTTCTCCTTTGTTGGTAAAAAGGGCAAGACATGGCATTATTACCGAGAGAGAATAGAGAGATCTGACGTGATACAATAAGCTGATATGTGATTACTCCTCATTTAAAGGGTAGAGAAAAAAGCATTTCACCTAATCAAATCACCATCGGTTTGCTCCGAATCATGTAGCAAATGTGATGGTAACTCTAAAACATGGAACAGTTTGTGCTAGCAATTTTGGAAGAGCTTTATTTTATTTTATTTTATTTTATTTTATTTTATTTTATTTTATTTGCTGACCCCAAATTTAAGTGTCTTAATGATCTAGGCAGACACAGAGGGGCCTTGAAAGGTTTCAGAGATCATGAAACCCAAAGGGAAGATGAGAGCAAGAAGAGGGAGAAACGCTCACACCTGCCCCGCTCGCTTCCCCAGCTGACCCAAGAGGCCTGGAGGGGGTGAAGGGACGTAGATCCTGATGATTAATGTGCCTTAGAGTCAAGGCAGAGAGAGCAACTGTTTGAGAGCTACATCATATTCAAAGGAAATGTGGAGGGAGAAATCCATAGCACACAGCCCCCGGACAGAACAAACACTTCGCAGTCACAAGCTCCATCTGACACCCATCGCAGATATTTGCTCCTGGATTCCGATGAAGATTCAGCAAGGCTTTACAGAAAAGGGTTTGCCCATTCTTGAGATCTCTTTACTTGGCTTAAATACACCCCTTTCCCATTAATTACCAATGCAAAAATAATGTTGTTTATATTATTAAATTTTCAAGTAATTAACAAATCTGAAATTCATAAGTAGCAGGCTGCCAAAGAATCTCCCTGTATTTAATTTTCTTTTGGTATTAAAGGTGTTTTATGTGAAATCAAGTAAAACAGCAGGTGAAATGTTCGAACCACACACACACGGACATACACGTGCCATTATAAACTTCTGAGGCTGGATTCGCTGTGCTATGAACAGACCTACACACTCTGCCACTTAAGACCGTTCAAGCTGAGTGTCAGGCTACGTGACATTTAAATATTTGTCAGTTAAAATATTAAAATATTCCTCATTTTATGAAAACGTAGTGTCTTAATGCTGTGACTATCTCAACATTTCAACATATTTTATACCCCTTGTAAATGGACTCTGAAGACATTCCTGATTCTCTGAGTTTCGACTGTTCAAATGCTATGTGCTTAGTTTTGTGGGGGGAAAAATTGTAAAACTTGAACAATGGCCAAAAAATAAATACCCAAAAGTGTAAATCAAATTTCTGTAGGCTTGGATGCCTTAACATTCCTCCCATAAATATTGCAGTAAGTACAGTTGATAATCGGTTCCTTACTTCATATCACTTTATATTCCCTATAGAACTTGTGTTCTACCTGGTTTTCTCCTTGTACATGCATGATCCATCTGATGTCGCTTATCAATCAGAAACCTTAATCTTTATTGAAGTCTTTTACATGGTTGAGAATGACATAAGAATTTCTACTGGACTCAATGGAGATTTTAAGTTTTGGCATTTTTCTGGTGGCACTGACGTTAATGTCCTAACATGAGCAGGAGGTAGGCCAGGCCACCTTAGCAATCTTTTTTTTTTTTGCTCGGATAATCTCAAAATCGCTCTCACATAGCCAGCGCATGCTTATTCCTTCCATTGACCTCTGTGCCTGACATGTCTGAAGATTTATAATCAAGCAGTTATTATTGTGGTTTTCTGTAACTCACACACTTACAATCAGGAGGCATCTTTTCCATAAATATGGTGTAATATTCTTTTAGAAGTTCAAAATTTTCCTGATTAATACTTTCCTGCAAAGAAACATCTCCAAACCTAAAAATAGAAAAAGGAAACAGTTCTAGGTCATCAAGTAGCACCTGAAAAGAACACAATTTCTATTTCCTTTGTAAACAGATGGCACTGGTTTCCTATGGAGCTGCTCTCCTTTTTTAAGCAACGTTTCACAATGGCGATTTCAAACCCATCCCAGTCCCATGGGCCCTGGTTTAAGTGCCCATCCCTTTTGACACACCCAAATATTCTTACAATCACCAATACAAACTTGCATGAGATATCAAGTCTAAGACACCAGCCCCCGTGCTTTGTCCAGAATTGATACTCGCTTAATGTTAGTCTCCCCACCTCTGCAGGCTGTAGCTCTGAGATGCAAAATAAACTGTCCCCTCTTCACCCATGGCCCCTGAGGAGGGTTCCGGAGACGAGGACCGGACGCTGGGCTGCAGACAGGCTTATCCACACCGTCAGGTGCTGTGGGCACATGGAGAGCCCTCCAGTCTCCCAGGCGGGTATTTCTGCCAATACTTTTTCTGTTCACACCGTGAAGGCCTAGCCCATTGCCTAAACCCTCTGCTCTGGTGCTCCTTCCTCTGCCTCTTTCCCAGGAGAAAACTTTCTACCTGTATACCGCTGATCTTGAGTCTTCGGTAACCATTTCCTGGGTTAAAACTTAAAATCCCCTTGTCTAAAATGGATGCTTTGTCAATGGCTTCCAATATGTGTGTCTCCAGCCAAATATCTCCATTCAAGTCTGTATTTTCCAGATGCCAATTAAAACTTTGAATATGACTTATCCCACCCCACTTCACATGTAATGTACCCCAAAACCGAAAGCACCTCTTCCTTTTGTTTAGAAAGAAATACATGTTGCCATTAACTTGGGTTCAAAATCTAGGCACCTGTTCAGATTTACCAAACTGGTAGTGACAAAACATCTGTGGGGATGATCAGTGCAGCCTAAAGAAAAGCATCGATAATATCGCGATAACTGTGTGTGGTGCCACGTGGGTACCGGAAACATGGTGGGGGGGAGCACTTTGTAAAGTATGTGATTGTCTCCCCACTGTGCTGTACACCTGAAACTAGTGCAAAATAATAGTGAATGCAAACTGGAATTGAGAAAAATAATAAACTAAATAAATAAATAAAAAGAAAACCTGAAGGACCGATCTTACACCCACGGCTTACCTCTCAGCGAGAGTTTGCTGCTCATTGATTCCAATGTTGAAAAGCACAGGATGCACGTGCAGTAACTGTCCTTCTTTAACCTGCAGAGGGAGGGACTCAAACATGCTCGCCGGGAGCTTCACCTCCACCACATAATGTTCACTGAAGAGAGTGGGGGACACAGAGAGGAAATGTCGCTGATGTCATTTGTTTTCACGTGAGATTCATTAGAAACAAACAAAAGCAAACAGTTGAAATGCAGCACTGATTTAGGTTTTTGGCTGCGATCTGCTTATTTTCTGTCATCCTATTCATCCAATAATCATTTTGTTTGCTTCGCTATTAAGTTACTTGGCATAAAGGGTTGTTTACATCTTTGATTTCTCTCCATTAGCCTGAGTTCCTTTAGGAAAGGAAGAATGTTTCGGGTCATTTTTGTGTCTCAGAGCCGTGTGCATAAAAGCCTCGATATTTGTTTTCTTGATTTAGTTACTTTTAAAACCCAACCAGCATCAAGAATAACAAAGTAAGGATTTTTTAATATAGTGAATCTAATAAGTCAAATAATTTATAATATTTTTATAACCATGGCCCAATTGTTATTGTTATTTATGGACCTCCCTTTTTGTGCTGGCCTGATGAAAATGTAATAGTTTCATTATTTAAGGTTAACCTTTGAGAGTTCCTTGTCGTTTTGCAACATTAGTATACAAAAGGTACATTTTTAGGAAATGGAAATTTCCATTAAAAACTACTCCTAGTGTTTAGTGTTGAAAACTTAAATTAGGATTTACAAATATGGCCAACAAGAATAGCTACTTGTATATTTTGAAACTTGACAGTGTGGGTTGAACATAGGAATGTAGAGGGTTTTGCCCAGAATTTAGGAAAATCCATGTGATTCCAGGACTATATAGACTGCTGGGGTTGTAATCATGTATTGTGTTACACAGGACAATTAAAGCATCTCTTGTGAAATCTTTTAATGTCTCCTATGCATGTAGATAACCAATTGTCACAGCACCATATTTTGAAAAGATTCTCCAAGTGATTTGTTTTGGCATCTTTGTTGAAATTGACCTGAAAGGTAATAGTTTATCTCTGGACTCTATATGCTATTCCATTGACCTAAATGTATATACTTATGCCAGTACTATACAGCCTTGATTATTGTAGTTTTATAGTAAATCAGTTTGAAATCAGAAAGTATAAGTCCTCCAACTTTGTTAACCTTTTATAAAATTGTTTTCCGCATCATGTGTTCTTTGTATTTTCAGATAAATTTTAGATTTAGCTTGCCGATTTCTGCAAAAAATACAAGTGAGATTTACATAGTGATTACACTGAATCAATAGATGAATTTGTGGAGAATTGCCATCTAAGCAATCCTGAGAGTTCTAATTTGTGAACACGGACTGTCTTTCCACTCACTCAATGTTATTAATTTCTCTAAGTACTGTTTTGTGTGTTCTATGTACAGGGCTTAGAGTACTTTGTTGAATTTAGTCTGATGTAATTATTCTTTTTTGATGTCTTCATGAATGAAATGATCTAAATTACCACCATTTCAGACAACTTCTCAGGAGCATGCTTTTTTCTGCTTTCCAGCCCAAATCCAGTCCCCCCCGTCCTCTGGAAGCAAAACTGCTGGTTTTCCTGAGCTGCCTTCGCCTGCTAATGTGGTGCAGACAGAGCCAGGGGGACGGGGGCAACCCTGGGCAAAACAGCCCGACTGTCTTGTGCAATCGCACGTTTTCTGTGAATAAGTGCTTCTAAAGGTGTGTGTGCCTCATCCCCGCAGGCCTGAGAGGACGGTCTTACACGATTCTGTCCACTGGTGATGCTGTTTTCTGAAGAGCGGAGCTGCCGAGCTGATCGTTTGGCCAGAATTCCGGAGGTCCCGCTCTCACCTGCAAGCTCCCTTTTGAATTTAGACACAGCCTGAAGAGTCCCCTCAGAAACAGCATCCTGTCCTCCACCCATAGGAAATGGCCTGGTAAATGTCCCTCAAAAATTGTGCTAAAAGTATCAGTTTCTCACTTTTGTTAAGCATCTTTATGGTTTTTAGAGTGGTACTATTTCCCAGGTGTGTGTAACAAGCAATTTTACCACTCTTTCTTCCAACGAATGGCAAATGAAGCACTAGTTGGCAGATGAAGTATTTATCTTTATGAGAATGTGGTTTTTCTTTATGTATAAGCAGCAGCCACCTTTCATTCCACCCTGTATCCAAGTCATTCTTCACATGAAATTTAAAATAATTATCATATGTTTACCATCGTCAAGAAAACAATTAATTTGAAATTACTTAGTCTTCCCTTTATCTCTCTCTAGTATGAACAAAGCTCTGTCTTTAGTACACTCATATTTATTCATTGTGGTCTCAGGATGTTTTCAAATATTAAATATCATCAGGAAGCATTGAAAAGTGCTAACACCAGAAATGGTTAAAATTTGGAGGACTTCTGATTGAAATGATTTACCATAGGATATAATTCTTCTTTTAGAGGTCTATGCCACATCATTTTTCTTAATTATTTCTGATATTCTGCTCATCCTGTGGTGACCTGAGAAGCTATTTATTTAAAACCATTCTCGGAAATCTTGGTCTGGTAGTGAATTATCAAAAATAATTAAGAAAAATGGTGGTATATGCGCCCGACATAGAAATACATCTTTTCTAAAATGTTGCTGCTTTTAACAGAATTTAATATGAAGTCATCTCAAGAATTATGACACTATTAACCAAATTATTTCAGCAGCAAAAGTAAAAATACCCAGACCTTTACACTAGATAGTAATAAAGAGAAAAGTGTTCTCATGCAAGCTGTTGTTTTGAATTCTTCATATTTCATGGGGAAGCAACACCACACTCCCCTCGGTACTGCACAATTTACAATCACGAGACTTGTAGGCATTTTTCAAGGTCTTCCCCTGTCACATCATCGACACTTGTTTCTCACCAAAAAGGAAAACAGAACAAGGCAAAAATGTCCAAAGCGAACCTTCATTCTCCTTGGCTCCTTCGTCAGGAGTTAACGCAAACACCAAACAAAGCTTGGTCTTCGGGACATGGGGACCACTCACCGTCTTCCTGTTATCACCGGCAAGACATCATTGGATTTGGCTTCAATTATTTTAAATGCGACTTTCTTCAAGTCAGAAATGCCCACCGCCATGTCCTCCAGCATTCCGATTTCATCACCTAAACAGGGAAAGGAGCCTGGTTACAAGCACACTATTTGAAGAAAATGTCACTTGTAGTCCACTTCACTGCTGGAATTTGTTCTAGCATCTTAGTTAACGAGACTGCAAGTGCAGTGAATCCATCCTCAACGCTTTTCCTCAGAGGCTGAAGCTTCTCATCCGTGAGATAAGAGCCTTGCCAATGGACTCCAGCAGCTCCTGGACCCTTTGGAGAGGCAGGCGGTGGAGAATGGACACGTTTGCTGGGAGGCTGGAGCGACATTTTGACTGTTTTATGAAACAAAGTGCTGAGTGGGTCTCTTTCCACTGGCAGGACTGATATTTGATTTCTAGAAATAATAGCAATGGCTGAACTGAAGATCCTACCCAGGAGGCTCAGGCTAGTTTTATAGCTAAATATACTGATAAATTAAACTTAAGAAGGAGGTAACCAAGTACAATTCCAGATCAGCACTGCCCAACAGAAACGGAATGCGAGCCACATACATAAGTTTCGATTTTCTGTTAGTCACATTTTTTAAAGACTAACATAAAAAGGTAAAATTAATTTTAATAATATATTTCATTTTAACTCAATATATCTAAAATATAATTTCATTTATAAATCAATAGAAAATAATTATGAATAGAAAAACTCTTTTTTGACCAGCCTTTAAGCCTGGTACACACATCTAGTACACAATGACTTGGATGAGATCCATTTCAAGTGCTCAACGGCCACGCCAGGCTGTGGGTTGAACAGTGAGGTTCTACACTAGACGGCTGGACTTTAAAAATCCAGCCATGGAAATTACGATGGCCAAGTGCCTTTTACATGGAAAAAGCCAGACAGCTGCTTAGGTCTCTACTATGAAGTAATCTATAATTCGATTTTCATCATATAAGGGCCGTAAAAGCCCAGTTACCAAGTGAATACAGAGAATGAGAAGTTGCATTATTTCTATAATGCTTGATGCAATGAAGTTGGACTTCCCATCTTTATGTTTAACAGAAGAACCCAAGGACCGAACAGCGGTGCAGAGGGCATGACTCCCCGTGCACGCAAGCGTCTGTACTCACTGTAAGTGCTCAGCAGGCCTTCGTACTGCACGACCAGCCCCACGGTGTGAAGCTGCTGCAGGAAGCCGGGGTCGTGCACACTGGTGTGTAGTTTGATGATAAAACCACAAACCAATCCAGCAAGCTAGAAAAAAAAATCATTGAAGAATTGATGGGGGTCAGCAAACTTTAATTTAAAAATGTGAAAGACTTCAGAGGCATCAGAGATTTAATTAAAAAGTTTCAAGTGTGTGTAACAGGACTCTGTATTCTGTGCTGAAACCAGATGACAGTCTTTGGCGGGCGGGGCGGGGGCGTTGGGAAAGAGAGGAGAGGGTGGCTCTGGGGGCAGGCGGACGGTCTACAGATCCCGTCTCTGCCATGTCCAGCAGTAAAACCGCAAAAAGTCACTTAACACTTACCAATAGTGTTATTATTTTTGAAAATGCCTTTTGCATACATAGAATAGAGACAGGGTGCTCATTTCAGAGAGTCACAGAAAAGACTCGGTGTAGAAAACTGCATCAGCCAGAGCCTAATGCCCGACATGCAGCTCCACTTGTCCCTGGACCACTCATGAAATAGTGACAGATGGGACAGTTCTCTTGAAATGTTCCCTTTGCCTGGAATGTTTAGAAAAAGAGGCCTCTGTCTCTCTCCCTCCTTGTGGCTGTCTATAAAACTCGATCATGAGTAGAGGTAGGAGGGGAGAAGGGAGGCCCACGCATGCATGGCCACTGTGATGGGGGCTGGCCTTGGAGCCCTGAAATCGTGTTGGGTGGAGGCAGAGGAGACGGTCCTGTCCATCTTCCCGTTCAAGCCTCCCTGCTGGCAAATTTATTTTATACATAAAAGAGGAGACCATTGTGAGGCCCACCCTGGGCTGCACGAAGGAGATGTATAAATAGTTGGCTGCACACAGGCCCCTTTGCCAGTCCTGGCTGGCCACCTGCAGAGCAAGGCAGCTGTCCCTGCGCTCCTGCTGGGCCCTGCGCAGAGACCTCAAGGCATAATATGATGACAGCATGGGTGACCCTTTCCTTTACAGCCTCTCTGCTCCATGAAATAGAAGGTACGTTTCGGAGACTTGGCCACCTCTTTGCAGAATAATCATAAGCTCGTACAAGCTGTTTCCATGTAACTTTTGGTTCATATTTGTTATGAGTAAGAAAAACTGGTGCCAAAACTGTAGGAAGGGATCCTTTAAAAATGACACTGCCCAGGGAAGACCTCCATGCTGACCAAAGAGAGCACTGAGCACGCAGCTCTGCACTGTGCCCACAACGCAAGAAGCACCTACTGCTTGGCTGAAGACGATGTCCCTTCTCAGGGTCAGCATCAGACACTGGGGCAAGCTGTACGCCAGTTCCTGAAGGAGCACGAAGGTCAGGGACTGCTTGGCTCGGTTCACCACTTCCTCCATGCAGTCCTTCAGGGTCAGGATGAGGGGGTACAGCTGTTCATACCAGTCCTCTGGGAGGGGGAGGGGTGAGAAACAGTGGTATAGATGACGGAAGGTCTTGCAAGATAGAACCAATTTATTATTTTTTCAGTGAAGTTATACCTATCATTCAGGACACGCAAAGACTAGAATCGAAGATCTTCCATTGAAATCTCTCCTCTGAACTCCAGACGTCTGTAAGCAGCCAACCGGACCTCTCCACACGGAGGCATTTAACACGTCAACCTTAGAGCCCCTCTCCTCTCGGCTCATCCCTAACATGGGCACTGCCTTTAACTGAGTGGACGGTGCCACCCAACTCTTCCCGCGCTGGAAGCACAAGCATTTCTGGACTTCTACAGTCTTCACCTTGACGGGGGTGCTAAATTAGTGCTGCTATTGTAATAACCCATCAGACAGTCACCCTGCCCTCACCTTGGCCACCAGCACTTCCCACTACCCTCGGATCCCTTGCGACCCGACTCCCTGACTGATCTTTCTCCCTCCAGCCACAGGCACTCAAATCAGTTTGAATTTCATCCCATCCCTCCCTCTCTGGCTTCCTTTCTTAAAATATTCTTTAAATACTAAAGGATTCAGAATAAAGTCCCAGTGGGTAAAAGAGCCTCCGTTATCTGACCTCTGCTGCTGTCTAGTCTCATCTGTCAGCACTTTGTCACCTGTAGTCTTAGTCGCGGTGAACTGAACATGCTTCCCCACACCTGGGTTTCTCTTCCACCTCAGGGTCTCTGCAAGTCTCGTCTCCAGTCCTGGATCACCTTTCCTGACAAACGCATCTCATCTGCAGGCTCAATCCAGCATTTCCCTCTCCCAGGATTTCCCCGTAACTAGCATAAGTAACATAACCCATTTACCAAGGTTTGGGTTGTGTGCACTTCCTTTCCCGCACACGGCCCCCTTCTCTCGCTGTTCTAGAATATTCACTGTTCTACCTATACACTGTTGCTCAGGAAGAGAGGGAGCTCACTGTGGACAAGGGATTTATGGTTTAGTCACCAAATTGCCAGAACCTAGGATTGTGTCTAATATACAACAAGTATTCAATCAGCTTGAACTGAATGAACAAAGTTACAAAAAAAACCCCCACAAAAGCCTTTTAAGATATAGACAAGCATGAGGAAATCATATTTTTGACAGTATTTGAAATTTGAGTAGGTTTCTCTTGAAAGCAAGATTGGGACCCTCTGTACTTTTGGTATGCCTAGATTTCTAATGTGTTTCAATGATAAATTTATGACTTTGACATATGATATAGATGTGATTTTCAGTGTGTTAGAAAATCAAAGCCCTGACAAATGTCAAATATTACCAATTCTGGACTGTATGACATTCCATTAAAATATAAGTAAATTAATAGTGTGACAGATAGCTGTAAAGAAATGAGCGCAGGATGAAAATTAATTCTGAATCAGGATCTGAAATGACATGCATTTCTCAGCACCAAAGTGTGAGCTTCATCATGAGTAATATAAGTGGTCAATAACCAGTTAAGGCCTTGGAAGAGTTATAGGGAACAATAAAAAGAATCATAATCATGATTATACCATGTCTACTGTCACTTACTTATGTTGTGGTGTCATAAACGAAATAAAATAAACCAAAATGGTTGGAAGGGTAATTCATGACCTCAACTTAATAAAAAGACATGCTTTTGCCCATACTCTCTGTCAATGCTTATGTGATGCTATATGAAGGGTACATCAGGGGCAATATTTACAATATTGTAGAATTAAATGCTATTCTATGAATAAAAAATGCTAGAGAAAGGGGAATTCAATGGAGGCCTATTAAGTCTGTAATCATTTAATAAAGGACTCAACTTCTGGGCAGCTTAGGCTAAAATATAAACAATGGTTCGATTTAAACAAGCACTGGTTGCCTGTTGATTCTAAAGTCATCACAACAGGTCACAAGGCAATGGGAGAACAGCACTTACTTCCAGAACAAAAGACATATCAATAGAGACCAAGGAGGAATATTCTATATTCATAGTTTTTTCATATTTATAGTCTTTTATGTCCCCTTCTCTCTCCCACTCTCTTATTTAATTATTGTTCTCAATATGATGTGTGGACTAAGTCATGCACGCACAAAGAAAATAAATATGTCAAGTAATTGACCCAGATGTCGATCTTAAAAGACAGCAGACAGCAAACCAGTCTTGTGTGCTGAGGTCTAGAGAGATGGGTCTCTACTGACAAATTCTCAGACATAAACAGGCTCGGGCAGCAGGTGGCGCTGCTTTCTCAGGCTGCAGTAGGACCGCTGGGTCCCTGCATTGGAGAGACCGAACTTTATGTGTGTGCTTGCTTCCCAAGCAGCACTCACACATTGTTTCCACACCGCACATCACACCATCCTGTGGCAAGTGGTCAGGCTTGGTCATGAGTGTGATATGCTCCTTCTAGTTAGAAAATAGAAAACTGTCTTGGGTTTATGTTATTTTTCCCCCTTGTTAGAAACCAAGTGACGGCTCAGCTTAAACATGGTTTGTTTTTTTAAGGTCTTTAAAACGGGATTGTCACCAATTTCTTTATTTTCATCAGAATCATTTCTTTATTTATTCCTATGCCTATCCTCACACTTATCATACTTAGTTGATTCTTAATCATAAATTGCAATCAGGAAAAAAGGTCTAATTTCTAGTCCTACTAGAATAAAAGTGAAAACCTGGAATAAAGAAAAAACGAAAGTATGTTCATACTCGAAACGTAGGAGCAGTGTTAGATACTTGCCCGATTCTAACCGTAATCCAGCGTCTGCATTTTACTATAACTATATACACTTCTTACGACTAAAATTTAAGGAAAATGATAATATAAAACATTAGTTGTGAACAATAAAATCACAAGCCATTGAACAAGGTAGAATGCCTTAAAGATAGTAGTAAGTTTCTAACGGAGAAGCATATGAGAGCTAAAAGTGCTTTCCCCCCCAGCAGATAAAGAAAAACCACGGTGGCAGTGACTCCTACTTTGCTCCCTGATAATATGCACTCGATGCGGATCTTGGGCCCTGAAGTAAACACACTGTGGTCTGACCGGCCACAGAAGGGCCGAAGTCAGTTCATAAATGGCGTTGTTGCTCTGACGAGCATCCAAATCACTTGCACAAAAGAACAGCAAAAGCTTTAGTTTTCTGCTGAAAAAAAAAACTTTTGTGGAAAGGAAAAAGCTGCATTTTTGGACAATCTTGAGACTGTTGTCCCTTTCCCTTTGCGTCTCTCCGTATGTCACATCTAACATGGTGTTTATATTGTCCTCATGATAAAGCCATTTTCTAATAGGGATGAAGATGGTATCCATTTCTACACTATTTAGTCAAAGTAAGAAATCCTGAAATGCACACCTCCACTCTCTTGAGTTTAGTTTCTTCCAGAATCAGCTTAGAATTTACACACACACACACACACACACACACACACATACACGACACAGTGAGGCTGGGTAGCTAAGGGGTCACTGCAATATCGTCATGGCACCAACACCTCTCCAGGAGCTAATCAGTCCAGTTGGCACCAGAGTGCCTGCACTTCTGATTCTATTCCCTAAGCTCTTTTCCATGACAGAGGAAAATACAGAAAGCACATTTTAGTGTCTGTATAAAAACTTGCCAAAACCCCTTAACCCTGAGACCAAGAAGCAGAGTGTTTCCTCAGGAACTCAAAATGTGTGTGGCGTAGCTGAGCTTTGTGAAGCGGGCTGGGAGCCGTCCAAGCAGAACCTGTTTCCCAGCCATTTACTGGTTTCTAGAACATTCAAGTGATGCTTCCTGAGGGATTCAAAGAGCGCCTGCCGGGCGCCCCCCTCACTGCCTCCACACACCATCTATTTCCTGTCCAGGACATCCATGTCCTCAGAGCTCAATGGCACTTATGTTCCTCAGGAGAAACATAAAAGGCCAAATACCAACCAACTGTAGCAGGGCATAATGCTTTCTTTCCCATTTCTCAGCCATTTTCTTTGCAGGTGCTTGGTCTTCTTTGCTCCTTTAAAACAATTACCTTCACACATGCTTGTAGCCATTGTTATTTTCATTATCACAACTTTTCAGACATAGAATACAAAGAGAGGCTAAAACATCACCTGCCCATTAAACTTTAGGCAAAGAGAAAAGAGGATAAATGAGCCCAGCTTTGGGGATTCACCTAAGTTAAGAAGACGATGAACTGTCACGCCAGGCAATTCCAACGGCTTTTAAGGAGGGAGACAAGACTGCCAAGGTTGTAAGAACAGACACTAAACCCCCAGCCAACAAGCTTTCATAGAATGCCCAAATCCCACAGACCCAGGGCAGTGCGTTCATGGTTAGGGACTGGGAGTGAGGAATGAAGATATCCCTGCCCACAGAGTCCTTATGGCTTTTGAAGGATTTATGCCCCCTATCAACCCAAAGATGGCAGCCTCCATGCCCACCCCCGACCTGGGCATGCTGGCCTATCTTCCTTATGTCACCCTTTCTCCCCCTTTTCACTGCCACCATGAGAATCATCCTCATTTATTAGACAAATAGAACCTCCTGGCTGCGAGGTTCTATGAGTGATACTAATACTTATAACTCACGGCCCCTGCCCTCAAAGAGGTTAAAATATAGAAGGGAAGGGAAGAGGTATAAAGCAGCACCTACAAGGTCAGGAAGATGGTTAGTACTATAAAAGATGGGACGGTGATGAAGCTCGTTTACAAGAGTGAGGAGTTCAGAGA
>PVJI01019831.1:0-30159 GCA_004026765.1 Micronycteris hirsuta
GGCTCTGAGGGACCTGGGGCAGGTGGCCTCACTTCTCTGTCTCTCGGTGACACCTTCTGTCGCATGACCGTGAAGGCCCTGAGGCCCCAGGACTGTGCACTGGCCTGCGGTTAGGATGGCCAGTTTCGCCCTGTGGATACTTGACCGCCGTGAAGACAATATGTAAGATACGGTAGACAGATGATGCGTCAGGGACTTGCACACCTGACACCTATGAAATTTTATTAGCCACTGTCAGCCCCATGCATTCAATCGCCAAGTGCAAAGGAGAAAAGAAGAAAACACAGATGAGGCGGTGGGTGCAGGGACGCAGTAGCAAGCGGGTGTTTTCCTCTGGTTCCCGGTAGAGGTCAGGCAGTCATTTAGAACGGGGTCTGCGGTGTCTGTTCCTCTTCGCTCATGGACTGTCACCCCGTAGGATCCCTACGCCAGTTATGACGTCAATGGCAATGATCACGACCCGTCTCCACGGTATGACGCCAGCAACGAAAACAAGTACGTCCCAGGGCCCCCCCTTTTCCTGGCTTCCCCGCGCCCGCTCCCTGCAGAACGCTCGTGGGCATGGGCTGGCCCGGGTCTGGGGCTGACCCGGGGGGCCAGGAGCCGGGCTGGTGCAGCCCCCAGGTTCAAGGCAGCCTCTGTCCCCTTAGCCTCTTCCTCAGGAGTGTCCCTCACGTCTGCTGCTCAGCGAGGCCTGGATGTTTGGTCACTGTCACCCCTGTTTCCCACCTCATCAGAATATTTTAAAAGTAAAAACCTTGCATCGAATGTTCTCCATGAGCAGCTGAGCCAAATATCCATTTGGCGGGTTGGGGCGCTCGGGTCGTGTGGCCTGATGAGGGCAACAGAAGGGGCCTGAGTGATGTCAGAGAAATCGGGGTTCGAACCCCAGACCTGCGATCCCTGGCTGTGTGGCTTGATGTGGGCCGGGTCCCCGTATGGAGTCTCTGGTGCCGGAGACACTCCCGTGGACAGGATCCTCCTGATCTCCCCGGGTTGGGAGTGGGGACAGTGAGGTGACCACAGGTGAAGACCACACTGCAGGTGGTCAGTCCCCAAGGGCTGTCATCGTCACTTGGCAGACGCAGGCAGTGGGGTCAAGAGAGATCAGGTGACCTACAGGCTGCCCCCGGCAGCCCTGGGGTGGGATCCAGGTTCTCAGACCTGGTTTTGGGACTCGATTTGCTGTGTCCTGTTTGTCCTCTCTCTGTTAGCACGCCCCATGCCCTGGGCGCTTAGCATTCTTCCAAAAAACATTTAGAGGCCAAGAATAAAAAGCCCTTTCTTTCTCCCCCTCTGTTGACATGATGCTGGCCAAGGTGCATCCTATCTCCGTAGTATTTCAAGCCCTGGCTGGTGTGGCTCAATGGATTGAGTGCTGGCCTGTGAACCAAAGGGTCGCCAGTTCGATTCCCAGTCAGGGCACATGCCTGGGTTGCAGGCCAGGTCCCCAGTAGGGGGCGCATGAGAGGCAACCACACATTGATGTTTCTCTCCTTCTCTCCTTCCCTTCCCCCCTCTCTAAAAATAAATAAATTAAATCTTAATAAAAAAAGAAAACACAGCCTTTCAGTTTTTGGTGGATTCAATTCTGAGGCTCAGATACCGGCACCTACACGGCACTGCGCAGGGAGGCTCGGCCAGCTGACGTGGTCAGCCCGCAGGCTGCAGAGCTCCGGGACCCACAGAGGCCCGACCCGGGACTGCCGTGCCTGCCTCATGTCCCAAGGTGCCCTTCCCGCTCAGCAGGGAGCGTGCCTGGGGTGCAGGCGCCCCGTGTCCCAGCCACACGGCCACAGGGCAGCGACAAATGATCCCGAAACTACGCGGTGACCCTTGAAGGGCAGGATTAATCCTGGGTGAGACGCTGAGCTCCGTGACTTCGTGAGCAGCCCTGGCCGGCCCGCGAGGCCCGGAGGAGGACAGATGAGTCCCTGCCAGGGGCTAACACGCCGGCTGGGGCTATTTTTAAAGGCGGTTTTAGATTTACATCAGTGAGGGAAATCCCCGGGGGCTGCTTCTCAATGAGACACTGTCTAAACCTGCCGTGGGCTGGCCTCTGCCGGAGGAATTGACCCTCGGCAGCTCGCTGGAAAATGGGGTCGTTCCTAAGGAAAGCAATTAGTTTTTCTGGTCATTTCTTCAGAGTTCCTCTGCCGCTGTTGGGCGTTCGATTTAAGAGTGTTTTTCTTCAGCTCCTGCTTACATGGCGTGCAGAGGACAGGGGCGGGTTGGGGGGCGTCCGAGGGGAGCAGGGGTGTGCAAGGTGCACCCGGCACGAGATGGGAGAGCTCCTTTTGTTCTGTTTTCCATTCCTTCTGCCAAGCAGGTGGTGTCGGTCGGAGGGGTGCAGACTTTGGGAGGAGGGGGGTGCTGGCCCTGGGAATAGGAGCCCCCAGTCCGACGTGGGGTGTTTAGGAAGAGATGACCTGAGCAAGCGCTCCCCATTTTCTTTTCAAGATTTTATTGATTTAGTTTCGGAAAGAGAGGAAGGGAGGGAGAAAGGGAGAGAAACATCCATCGGTTGCCTCCTGCCTGGGACCCAATCAGGGACCAAACCTGCCACCCAGGCATGTGCTCTGACCGAGAACTGAACCGGTGACCTTTTCCTGGTGACCTTTCCCTGGTGACCTTTCCGTTTACGAGACGACGCTCAACCCACTGAGCCACGCCAGTCAGGGCGCGCGCACCATTTTCAATGGTGGCAGGAAGGCCTGGTGTGATGCTCCCTCCCGGGGTCATGGGGACAGAAGGGGCAGGACACAGGCTCTGGTGTCAATCCTGGACGTAGGGATAACTGAGGCTTCGCGCTGAATTCTCTAGAACGGCTGGGCAGAGCCCTCACTCACTTCCTTTCCCCTCGGTTTCAGGCACGGGACGCGCTGCGCAGGAGAGGTCGCTGCCTCTGCCAACAACTCCTTCTGTATCGTGGGCATCGCGTACAACGCAAAGATAGGAGGTAAGGGGTGGGGGTGGGGGCGCCCCTTTCTGCTTGTTCCAGCCGCCGCACCCTCGTGGGCCCTGGCCGGCCGTGTCAGACCCCGGGGTGCGGAGCCTGCTGGCCCCTGAGCCACACAACCAGGCGGCCCCCGCCCACAGGGACGGGGCCTGGAGGCAGAGGGCTTGCTCACGGCTTTGCCCGAGAAGCCAGCACGGTCCCACCAGAAAAGCACCCTCTCTTACACTGTGGTCCTGCTGGTCTGGCCTCTGAGTCAGCTCTGTCCACCTGACTTCTGAAAGGCCACATCGGCTCCCTCCCTCCTCCTCACGGTCCTGCCGTGGGTCTCTGTCACTGTCCCTGCAGAGTTTACACACTCGGGCCTTTCCTAGGTCCCAACTCCCACTCGGGCCCGCCGGCCCCCTTGTCCTGCCCCGGCCCCTCAGCGGGAGTCACAGGAACTTTGTCCTCATGTCCACCACACACGCCAGGGCTTGTCACATTCTCACAACCCCCAGAGCCCCTGCCCGCCTCTCCGTTTGGCTCCGCGCACCCATGACAGCAGCTAGCTGCGTCCCCACCCTCGCTGGGCTCCGTGAAGCGCTGCCCGAATCTAGCTGCACCTGCCCCCACCCCCCGTGTCTCAGTCTCCATCCCCCCATTCGCCCGAGGGGTTCAGCCCATCCAGGCCCCTGACCCCCGCAGTCTCTGGCTGTGTTTCAGCTTCTCTGTTTGTGAGTCAGCTTCCCTTACTTGGATGGGGTTTCACAGCAGAGCACCCCACGTCTCCCCGTCCCCCACCCGAGCCTGGCAGTGTGACAGCTCGCCCTGGCAGACGGTCACCGAGTGCCCTGCTGAGCCGGCTGGGTGCGCATGGCTGATCTGGGGACTGAGCAGGTGCGCACTGGGGACGCGAATGGTCCTCAGCAGGCCCACCCGACCTCGGGCCACCGCCGTGCGCCCCTGGGACCGTCTGTCAGCTGGAAATTGCTCATGCGCACTCCAGTGGTCATGCGGGGCGGGGGGGTGGGGAACCTGCCCAGGACATGGCCTTCGCTGGTGCTCTACCTGGTGGGCTGGCGGCAGCCCCTCCGCTGTACCAGGAGCAGTGCAAGGTGGGGAGGCGGGGCCCGGGGCTCCCTGGACCACCCCCTCCTTGGAGAACTTGAGTTCTGAAAAGCGAATCTCCAGCTTGGACTTAAGTAAACACTGCCTGCCCTTTCCCTTGGAAATCTCTGACGTGGCTGGGATTTGTCATTCTGTGGCAGAGGGAACCTCCTGGGGTGTGTCTGTCCTACAGGGCAAGTCAGGGGAGCCTGTCACTGGCCTTGCTCTCTCGTTAAAGTTCTTTTCCACGGAGATGTGTACGTTGTCCCTGGGGCTTCCTGTGAGTGAAGACGCCCGAGAAGTCTCCCTGTGAGCTGCAGGGCCCGGCTGACCTGGGGACCCGCCTCCTTCCCACCGCCCGCTGCCTGTGTGTCCTTGGACAGCCAACGTGACCTCTCTGAGCCTAGGTCCCTTCCCCCATCGGGGAAGGGTGGCAACGGTGAAGCTGCCTCCCCAGATCTGTTGTGATGACAGTCGTTTGTCCTATGTGAAAGCGTTAACTCGGGGCTGCGTCCCCAGGGAGCCCTCTGTCCCTGCTGCCGAAACTCTCAGAGGCAAACAAACTACAAATGACTCTGAGGGAGAAGTGGGCCCCCGCTTTGGGGGTTGTCTCAGCCTTGCTCCCCACAGTCCCTGGCCGGGCGGCCGGGACGTCATTGGGAGCTGTTAGAAAGGCAGCTCCCCAGACCCACTGAGTCAGAATCTGCTGTATAACAAGATTCCCCGGGGGGGGGCCACTGAAGGCAGTGGGACCAGTGCTGGTGCAGAGGGCTCTGCCGTCGCGGACTGTGACGGGGGGGGGGGTCACGGGCATCACGAAGCTGCATAGCCCCCCAAGAAGGCGCATAGTGAACATGGCGCATTCTCGCCGGATTTGCTCCATGCTCACTGCAAGAATTATCCACCCAAGTTTCCCAGATTCTGGGGCGAGCGCCTCTCCCACCCGGTCCCTGGAACACGAATCTTTTTTTAAAATTAATGCATCGCGTATCTTGGCGCTTGAACTACATGCGCCATACTGTGCTGGCCACCGAGGGGGAGAATAAAGGGATGACAGGCACCGTTTGGGACCACCCTGAAGGGACAGGAACCGTGGGGGTGGGGCTGGCCACGGAGAGGCAAGTGTGTCGGTTGAGGCTGGCTTGACCCAGGGAACCTGTGACAGCCACATCCCCGAAGCTGCGGTGCCCAGCTTCTTCCCCTCCATCCAGGGGGTCACCCCTCTGAGCACCCCCGCCCCTGCCACCCCGGGGCAGGGCGACCTTCAGTGTCACATAGCACACAGCGGAGAATTTCTCTGAGGAATTCCTGGAGCTGACCAGGGGCCAACCCTGGTTGTATTTATTTTCAAATAGTTGCTCAGGAGACGGAAGTGCCTTTCCTCGCTTACCCAGTCTATCTGGGTAACAGATGCGTGTGTAATGGATGAACCTCAAACAGAGCATTTGAATTCACGCTCATGCTGATCCTTTGTGCTGTTGTGTTTACAGGGTCACCTTCATGTTGTACACCCACCACGCATTGCTACCCTTGCTTCACTCAGTGGCCTTTTTAAATGAAGAGAAATAGTCTTGCCTGCACGGTTCTCATTCCCAGTGCTCTTGGGTGCTTTGTAGCTTCGATTTCTCTCTGCTTTCAATTTTTCCTCAGTTTGAGCATCTCTTTTGGTGTTTCTTGAAGTGCAGGTATGCTGGTGAGAAATGATCTCCGCTTTTCTATCCATGTGCCTTTGTTTTATCTTCGTTTTGAGAGAAATTTTGCTGGACATGGAATTTGAGCGTAGCATGTGTTTCTTTTAGCACCTTAAAAATGTTTTCCATTGTCTCCTGTAGTCCATTGTTCCTGGTGACGAGTCAGAGATCCTCCTCATTTGTTCTCCTCTATATCATGTGACTGTCCGTCTGCCTGTTTTCATCATGTGTTTTTAAAGTCTGCCCTTTGGGGTGACTTTCTTCATACTTATCCAGCTTGAGGTTTGCTGTGCTTCCTGCTGTGTTGTTCTTTTTTGTTTCTCTAAATCAAATTTGGAAACATTTCTGTCAATATCTCTTCAAATATTTTTTTCTCTCCTTGGGCGCCAATTGTAGTTCTTAGCTATTGAGGCTGTGTTTATTTTTTTAAATCCTTTTTTTCTCTGTGTGATTTGCATTGCACTGCCTGCAGGTTCATTGATCCTTTATTATTTTGTTGTATCCAGTCTGTTAATTTTATCCATTGATTTTTTTAAACTTTCAGATACTGTGATTTTTTTTTGTCCTATGATTTCCATTTGGTTCTTTTCTCCTGTTTCCAAATCCTTCCTGAGATTCGCTTTCTCTTCACTCAATACATATTTCATTTTAGATTCTTTAACATATTTATGAGTTATGTTAAAGTATTTTGCCCTAATTCCAATTTCTATATCATTTGTAGCTATGTTTCTAATGATTTTTTTCTTTTTACATTCTTTTTTCTTTGTATATGTCTAGTAATTTTTTATTGAACACTAGACATTGTCATGTTACATTGTTCAGACTCTGGATTCTGTTATCTGTGAGTACTATCGAGTTTTGTTCTAGCAGTCGGTTCAATTTTGAACTTTCGGGGGCTCGATTATTCATTTTTAATGATCTCTTTCTGGCTTGTCCTTACGGAAAATCCTTCAGTGCCAGCACATAGTCTTTATTCTTAGGTCATCATCACCCTACTGGCGTGTCGATGGAAAGAATGAAATGTTCTCCAAGATCTCTAACTCTGAATTGACTGAAATATCTGCTCAGCTCCTTCAGCCTCCAGTGGTTCTTTTCCTCCTGGACTTCTTTTTTTTTTTTTTTTAAGATTTTATTTATTTATTTTTAGAGAGAGGGGAAAGGAGGGAGAAAGAGGGAGAGAAACAGCAATGTATGGTTGCCTCTCACATGGCCGTCACTGGGGACCCGGCCCGCAACCCAGGCATGTGCCCTGTTTGGGAATCGAACCGGGACCCTTTGGTTCCCAGCCCGCACTCAATCCACTGAGCTACACCAGCCAGAGATCCTCCTGGACTTTTTAGAGTCTTGTGCAAACTTGTTTAGTTCACGGGTCAACCAAGTGTTTGGGGGAGTATCTATGTCCTCTTCTGCAGCTCTCTCCCTCCTGGGATTTCTCTCCATTTCCAGCTGCTCTGCCAGCCCTAAACTCCACCCCAGGCCTCCCCAGGAGAGTAAGACTGCACATTGCTGCTTGAGTTCTTGCCTGTCAGAACCAAGCAAAATGGGGAGTTCCCCTCAGAGGAAAACCGTAGGTTCTCAGATCCCGCTCAGCGTGCTTCCCTTCTTTCAAGAACTGAATCCTCTGCCTGCTTCCACCTTCTTCTGGTTGCTTCCCAATGATCTTACAAAGGTGTGTTTTTAAAAAACTTTTTAGCCCTGGCTGGTGTAGCTCAGTGGATTGAATGTGGGCTGGGAACCAAGCGGTCCCGGTTCGATTCCCAGTCAGGGCACATGCCTGGGTTGCGGGCCAGGTCCCCGTGAGGGCCATGTGAGAGGCAACCATACATTGCTGTTTCTCTCCCTCTTTCTCCCTCCCTTCCCCTCGCTCTAAAAATAAATAAAAATAAAATCTTAAAAAATAATACTAATTAAAAAAAAAAACTTTTTAAAATCAACATTTCATCCAGAGTTCATAATTACTATCTTTAGAAGAGTTAGCGTGATGGAAGCCACTCTGCCGTTATGAGGACTAACACTCGTGGCTCATAGCCCTCTGCCAAATAGTTGGTGTGTCCGTTATCTGTTCCTGCAGGATCGCTATTCCACCAGAGCGCAGCTGCTGGAAACAACAAGTGTTTGTCATCTGGCCCTGACAGTGGCTCAGCCGAGGGGTTCTGGCTCAGGATCACTGGCGAGGCGGCCATCAAGCTGTTGGGTGTGACTGACATCTGACACAGCTTGAGCGGGGCAGAGGATCCGCTTCCAAGATGGGTCACCTGTTTGGCTGTTGGTGGGAGGCCTTGATTCCTCACCATGGGAACCAGTACATGGGGTGCATAGGGGGTCCCCATAACACGGTAGCTAATTGCCCTCATTACAGGCAATTGAAGAGTGAGAGCAGGAACACACAGCAGTGCTTTTATGGCCTAGTCTGAGAAGTCACAAACCATCACCTCGGCCAGACTCCATTTTCTTGGAAATGGATTATTCAGTCTAACACACACTCAAGGGAGAGAGAGGTGAGGCTGCACCTTTTGAATGGAAGGATTTCAGAGAAGTTGCGGAAGTGTTTAAGATCCGCCACCGATGGGCTGTGAAACGTCCGACTGCCTATTTATGCAAAGGGAGTAATCATATTCTACTAACCTTTCTTTGTACAATCGCGCATTGTGTATGTCCTATCACATAAAATAATGCAATCAGATGAAAGAAATACTGGTTCTATACTAGTTACCAAACTAGAGGTTTAAGGTAACCGTAAAATGTATGTAATGTTTTCTTCTCAACGTTCAGAAGAGTACGAGGAAGAACGTAGAGCCCCCTAGGCCCTGGTGAAAATAGGACTGACCAGTTCTGACCGTCTGTGAGATAACAGGACTCATCTGAGGCCTCTGTGTCTTCACAAAACACTATGTCACAGGGGCATCCCACCCGCAGCCTGTGGACCGCATGCGGCCCAGGGTAGCTATGAATGCAGCCCAACACAAAGTCACAGCTCAACAATCTCACAGCTTACAACATTGTGAGATTTTTTTTTTGTGGCATGTATTTAATGTGTGGCCCAAGACAACTCTTCTTCCAGTGTGGCCCAGAGATGCCGCAGGTTGGGCACCCCTGCACCCTGCTGTTATCCCCATTTTGCAGGTGAGGGCCAGAGAGGGGAAGTCACTTGCCCAGTATCAAACCAGACGGGCTCCAGGCCCCATTTCTTTACCTTACCTCTTGCAGAAATCTTTAACCATATACACAGATGGATGGATAAGTGGATGGGTGAATGGATATTATTTTCTTAACATTTGATCATACTCAACTTGTTTTTAGTAAAAACACATTGTTTAATTCTAGGAAAACTGAAGAGAAACTAACTCAAACTGAATAATTGCTGAACTTCAGATGTCATTTCATGTTTCATTTTATTTATGTGTTTCGTGTTTCATTTTTGACTCAATTTGCTTGATTTATGTGACTCCAACAGAAGAAACATCCATTGAAAGGGATGCACTGCTGAATTTCACATAAATATTTCATTATAATGAGGTCTTTTTTTCCCTCAAATCTTCTTTTAAGATTATTTGAAAAATAAAAGACCTGGGCTTATAAAAACCTTGAGGAGACCAGGGTGACTGTTTCGTTCCCTGTTGTTTTGAATACGTTTCCCATGTTAGGTAATGAGCACCTCAGTGTCCTCTCACCTCTTCATTCCTGCACCTCAGTCCCAGCCTCTTCTTCTGTTTGCTTGTTGTCACCTTGGCTCGTCAGGGTTCAGGACTGACCATGGGCCGCAGGGACTCTCTGCATCATTCCGTCTTGGCTCTCCATCACTACGGCACAGCCTTTTCATCCCTGGACCATTTATTTTGATTCGCCCCTTCACTTGCTGGACTACATCCCTCAGTAACTTTTTCAAGGAAGGCTAACGGGTCCTGTATTCCCTGAGTTCTTTGCGAAGGTCCAAAGGTTGCCTTTACACCTGAAGTACACCTGTGTCGTGTAATTGCAGTTTTACAGAACCGGGTAAGCCTTCCCCCTCTGCCCTCTGGATTCAGTGCTGCTCGGAAAAGTCTGAAGCCACGCCTGGCTGGTGTAGCTCAGTGGATTGAGCGCGGGCTGGAAACCAGACGGTCCCGGTTCAATTCCCAGTCGGGGCACATGCCTGGGTTGCAGGCCGGGTCCCCAGTGAGGGCCGTGTAAGAGGCAACCATACATTGCTGTTTCTCTCCCTCTCTTTCTCCCTCCCTTCCCTTCTCTCTAAAAATAAATAAATAGAATCTTTAAAAAAAAAAGTCTGAAGCCACCCCGATTTCGGTTCCCGTATTGGTGACGTGACTTCTTGGCTTGAATAGAATTCTTCCTTTCTTTTTCAAGTCCAGTAGCTTTGCTGGGCCACCCCCAGGGGAGGCTTCTTTTGGAGCCTATGTTGTTGGGATTCAGTATACTTTAAATTATCTTTTTTTTTTTTAATTTCAGGCAAATTTTCTTCTTTTATGGTTTTGAATAGTTATAATTCCACATGTCCCATTCTATTCTTCATGGATACCCCTGAGAGAGGTATCAGATTTCTATTTCATCATTTCTAGAACTCCTTCTAATCCTATTTAACTTTGGGGTGGGGTTTTTTTTCCATTTTATTTTTCCTCAATTCTTCTCAAGCCTGCCCTCCACGTATCGCACAGTTTCACTAATGTGGCTTTTATTCCTAAAACTGTTTGATTTTTTTTCCCCCTGAGGAAGAACATACCTTGGGTCTTTCTTCGCTGAACGCTTGCACCTTTTCTGAGCTCTTGCTTCAGAGAGAAATCATATCTTCATTAAATTTGGGGCTTTACGGAGAAACGTTTGTTTGTACGTCTCACCATTTTCTAGCCATTATTATGCCTCTTTCTCCCATATTTCTTGCAGCATCACTGGATAGGGCATCATGCTAGTCACTCTCTGGTTATGATCAGTGAGTGGCCTGAGAGGAGGCGGGAACTTGCCGTCTAGGACAAGTAAAATGCCGAGATCCCTGGGGCGGAGGAGCAAGAGAGTGAGCTGGGCTGCAGGCACTGTGAGCTTGGTGCATGGACCTGGAGTTTTCTTTTCTGCCGGTTCACTGGCTCACCTAGTGAATTAGCGTTCATTCATTTTACGCTGACCACGTGGGACGGGGCAGAGATGACTGGCCCTCACTTTGTCTCCAGCAAACTGTGCCACAAAAAACCACCTGTTCTTAGAAAGATGGTGTGTCTGCATAATTCCTGGTGAGAACTCCCCATTTCTAAAATAATGGACACTTAGGCAGCTTTTCTTTTCTTTTTTTCCTTTTTTTTTTTTTTGTTTCTTTGTTTGCTGTAAAAGCGATAGAGTGCAGCAAAGAAATAAACTCTCCCAAATACATACCCAGTCCCGTGGCCCTGGGGTGCGTGACCTGCTTTGTGGGGAAATTATTGCAGAAACACGGGTCACCCTCGTTATTTTTCAGAGAGGACAGTGGGGTTCACCTGTGTTTAAATGCAAGTCCTGTTCACTTTAGGGAACTTTTATTTTTTCTGTGAGTTTTAGAGTTGTCCATGGATGATTTGTGCCCCTTTTCTAGATAGTTCAATAAAAATCTGTTTAAAATTGTTTATGGTGACAGCTGTGTGAACCTTTCCTCATGCCTCCTGGGTTTAGGGTCTTGCTTAGAAAAGCCCAAGATAATAAATCCATTCTCTCTTATTTCCTCTGCAAACTCGGTTTTAGAAGCATAGTACATCTTAAAACTTTTGTGGTTTTGTCTTTTGCATTTAGCTATTTAATCCACACGGAATTTATTGCTGTGAACGATATGAAGGAGATATGAAGTTTATTTTCTCCCAAATGACTGTTCGGTGATTTCCACATGCCACCTTATCACATACTAATCCCCCTACGTATGTGGGTCCCCAATCATGTTTCATTAGTCTGTGGTTTTCCAGCTCTAAGCAGTAACTTGCTTTTATATATGACAGCTTAGGAGGATTTTCTTTTTGTTTGGATAAGTGATAGGACAAATTTTCTCTTATGGTTCTTTTCCCAAAATTTCTTGGCTCTTCTTGCACATTTTCTCTTTCAGATGAACTTGAGAATCTGCTGGTCGAGCTCCCTAAAAATTCCCGTTGGGATTTTGATGGGGATTGCATGGAAATTACAGACTAATTGGGGTGAATGGATACCTTTACAATATTGAGCCTTCTCACCCAGGAACATGGTATGTTTTTATGTCTGGGGGCCTTCTCTGACATCATTTTTAGAAGTTTTATCCCTGTCTCCATGCCAATTTTATAGATCTCTTCTTAGGTTTATACCTAGCTTGATTTTTTTAAGCACTAGATTTCTAATTGATTGTTATTGACATGGATGTGGGAAAACTATCGATTTTTCTGTGTTGGTGTTTTTTGGTTTTGTTTGTATCTGGCTACCTGAATGAACCCTGTAGGTGCTATTATTTTTATCTCCTGCCTTTTCTAGACAGGTGTCAATAGAGGCTGTCTGTAAATACAGTGGTGGGTTTTATCGCTTTAATCTTAATAACTCTTCTTTTTCGTGGCTATTTCAATTATCGAGGGACTCTTGATAAATATGGAATAGTGGTGATTTCTTGGTTCTGTTATTTTTTTCTGATTTCTACTGGAATGTTTCCATACCATTGGCAGGTGTCTTCTGTAGGTTTCCGAAATTACTCTTTATTAAATTAAGGGCTTTTTTTTTTTTTTTTTTTTTTTTTTTTTTTTTTTTTTTTTTTTTTTTTTTTTTTTTTTTTTTTTTTTTTTTTTTTTTTTTTTTTTTTTTTTTTTTTTTTTTTTTTTTTTTTTTTTGGCAGAACAGTCATGGTATTTTTTTTTATTTTTATTTTTCAGTTACTTTATTGTTGTTCAATTACAATTGTCCGCATTTTCTCCCTACCACTCCCCCTGACCCCAGCCAAACCCACCTCCCTCCCTTGCTTCCACCCTCCCCCTTGGTTCTGTCCATGTGTCCTTTACAGTAGTTCCTGAAAACCCTTCTCCCCTCTGTCCGCCCCCAACTCTGGCTATTGTTAGATTGTTCTTATAAATTAAGGGCATTTTTATATTCCTAGATTGCTAAGAGGTTTGATGTTGAATTGTAGTACATGCTTTTAAAAACATCTATGGAGGTAAGGATATTATTTATCAGTTTTACTGTTTAATCTGTCCCATGCAGTAAATCACAGTAATAGGTTTCCTCGCATTTGAAATTGCATTCTTCCCTTCTCGGACTACATTCTGTTTGATTAAGAGTCTTGTTCTTTTAATACATTGCTGCATTCAGTTGTTAATAGTTGATGTATGGTTTTGCATCTTTTTATGAGAAGCTGGATGGAACTACAGTTGCTGTGTTTTTTGTGCTGAGTTCCGTTTGGGTATCGGAATTTCGCTGGTTTTTAGACTGAGGCAGGGAATTCTGTCTTTTTCTGTGCTCTGAGACAGTTCATGTACCAGGGACATGGTCTGTTTTAAAAAATATTGGCATAGCTGATTAATCAAGCTCACCAGACATAGTGACTCTTTAAAAGGTTTGATCTCTTCAGGTTTTGTATTTCTCTTGGAGTGAATTTTGGTTGTTTAATTTTCTTATAAGATCATTCATTTGTCCAGATTTTCAAATATATGACATAGAAGTTTAACATCACATTCTACTAATTAAAAATGTCTGTCTTCCATACTTAAGCCTATAATTGTTCCTAATCTTATTCATGATATCTTTTCTTTTGACTTTGATCAGACTAATGAAAAATTGGCTATTTCTACAAAATTGGTTTTTAAAAGAACTATATTTTTATTGTTTTTGATTGTTCTTTTATTTTCTACTTCATGCATTTCTACTTTTTTTTATTAATTCCTTCAGCTTTTAAATTTTGATTATTGTTGTTCTTTTATAGCCCCTTGAATGGACTGCTTAGTTCCTTACTTTCAGCTTTTGATGTTCTCTAATAAGAAAATAAATGTTTCATAAATTTTCTTCTCATTACTCATCCCAGGCTTAATTACACAATGTTCTTATTGTTACTCACTTCTGGAAAATTATTTTCAGCTTTGATTTTTCTCTTCATAAGGAATTTAAAATTTGTTCCAATTGGATAGATTTTTTTTTTTTTTTTTTGGCATTCCTTTTGTTGCTCATTTTTAACCTATTGCGTCAGGCCCAGAGCTCATGTTCTGTGTAATATCTGTCTTTTCCGATTTGGTGAGAATTTCTTTGTGGTCCACCTCATGTTCAATGTTTGTCATTATTCCAATGGGCGTGGGAAGGGTATTTGGATTCTGTGCTTATTGAGAACCAAAATTGACATAAATTCAATCAGAGGCTGCAGTTTGGGGCGCACAGGCCACCCATACCATCTGGGTGACCCCCGCACAAGTGTTATTTTTTTTAAAACTTGAGCAAACACTTACGAAGGAAGAGATTTTATATAAAAGTATGGATTTGGAGTTTCTCTGGAAGCCTTTTTGTTATTAAGCAGCATTCTATGGTATGGGCTGGCCGCCGTTGATTTTAACCAGCTACCGCCCATTGAAGGGCATCTGGGTTGTTTCTCTTTGGGGACCCTTACAAGTAAAGCGCCTGGAAGCATTCTCGAACAGGTTTCCATGTGACCATAGCTCCTCATTTCTTTGGGATACATGCCCAGGAGTGCAATGGCTGGGTTCTATAATCATCATGTTTATTTTTTCAGAAACTGGCAAATTGTTTCTCAGAGCCGCTTTACAGTCTCATTAGCAATGTCTGGGTGAGCCATTTTCTTTGCATACTCGCCAGCATTTGGTATTATCACTGTTTCTTTTTGTTGTTGTTGTTTTTGTGTTTATAGCTATTTGATAGGGATGGAGTGGTGGCCCATTCATTGGCATTTCCTGAAGGCCGGTGATGTTTGATATCTGCTCATGGGCTTCTTTGCCTTCTGTGTACCGTCCTCGGTGAACTGCCTCATCCTGTCTTTTGCTCACTTTCTAAATGAAGTGTTTGATTTTTAACCGTTGAGTGTTGAGAGCTCTTTAGACATTCTAGCTGCTCGCCCTTTGATGATTATCTTGCTTGTGAATATTTTCTCCCACTCTGCAGCTGGTCTTTTCTTCCTCTTTAACAGGGTCTTTTGCAGAGTGAAAGAGTTGAATTTTGATGCAATCCAGCTTACCAGTTTTTCCTTTCATGGATCATGTTTTTTGTTTGTTTGTTTCAGTCTAAGAATTTTTGCCTTGTCTTAGATTCTAAAGATACTCTACTTTTTTTTCTAAAAGTTTTAGAGTTTTTGTTTTATGTTTTGAGAGACCCACTTTGAGTTTATTTGTTGATTGGAGAGAGAGACAGAGAAGCATCGATGTGAGAGAGAAGCATCGACTGGTTGCCTCCCATACACGCCAATGAGAGACTGAACCTGCACGCTTGGTATGTGCCCTGACCGGGAATCGAACTCACAACCTTTTGGTGCTCGGGATGACACTCAAACCAACCGAGCCACCTGGCCAAGGCAAATATTACAATTTTGGCTTCGATTGTCAAATGTAATTCAGAAAATTCAAGAGGAGAAGGAAAGCCTCTTGCAGCTGTAGGTCTCTGTGTCTTGCCAGCTTTGGGCAGAGCGTCACCATTATTTCTTCTAGTCCTTTTCGAGTCCTCTCCTTTCCTCTTCTCCTTCTGGGACTCAGTGACGTGACCTTTCATCCGCGTTCCACAAGTCTCTGAGACCCACTTCCTTTCTATAGAGATGTTGCTGTTGTTGTTCTAATTTTTTTAGTCTGTTTTCTCTCTGGTGTTGAGATTGGGCAATTTCTGCTGTTCTATCTCCCAGCTCACTCTTCCTTCCCTCTGTTTCCTGCATCCTGTTGTTGAGCCCCCTCACTGACCTGTTGTCTGGATTGTCCCCCTGCAGTCCCTCTGACAGATGGGGACAGTGGCCGCCGAGCCTGTGCGCAGGAACAAAAGCAAAAAGGAAGGCCCCGGGGGTGCATGTGTATTCTCTCCCTTGATCAAACTCATACTCCTTCCAAAGGTAATTTGTCCTTGCTTCTCTCTCTCGGCCACTGGTCATGGGAATGACACAGGAAGGTAGAGAGAGAAAGGATAGCGGGCGTCCCTCCTAGCCTGCCTTCTCCCTTTAGCTTTTCTTTCTTCTTTTACTCTGTTAACCTTTTTTTTTTTTTAATCCTCACCAGAGAACATGCTTATTGACTTTAGACAGAGAAGAAGGAAGCCCTGGCTGGTGTGGTTCAGTGGATTGAGCATGGGCTGCGAACCAAAGGGTCACCGGTTCGATTCCCAGTCAGGGCACATGCCTGGGTTGTGGGCCAGGTCCCCAGTGAGGGCCATGTGAGGAGCAACCACACATGGATGTTTCTCTCCCTCTCTTTCTCCCTCCCTTCTCCTCTGTCTAGAAATAACTAAATAAAATCTTTAAATAAAAGAGAGGCAGGGCTGTTAACCTTTTTTTTTTTTTAATGTAGTGTCCTGCAATGCTTCTTCCCTCTTACCCATGTGCTTCTGGTTGGCACTGGTGGGGGATGGCTCTCTGACTTGGCTGCATCCACTGAGCCATCAGCTCACCATCATCATCCTCATCAGGCTCACCGGGACAGAGCCCTTCCTTCTTGTCACCTCTGGAAGTGTTCAGGCCCCTGTCCCGTGAGGCAGGCTCTCTGGGGAGCCAGGTGTCCACTAGGCCTGAACAGAACATGCTGTGTCCAGCCCCATGCGCTGGACAGCCTGCTGCCCACGGGGCAGGCGAGTGGGGCTCTCTCCCCTCTAACTTCAGAAGATGCCTAGTTTTTGACAACTTCCTCAGCTGTGCAGGTGCTTAGCAAGATTCAGGCATATTCCTATGGCAGGACAGGTGTCACCTAGCTTCTTCGAGTGACACATCCCGAGGCTGCTGGGAGCGGGCGGCAGAGCAGCAGGGCCACTGGAGGCTTCCAGGATGCGCCCTCCCTGGGGCTTTGAGACAGAAAAGCCCCCCTCGCTCAGGCCGCGCCCGCAGTCCATGCATCTTCGCAGCCTGGTGTTTATTCTGTTTCTGGGAAATAGAACGCCGTCAGGCAACTCTCTCTGCAGGGTTTTGCTTTGCATTTTGACGGGGGTGCTGAATGGCGTTTCCCCTTTCATCAACATGCAGCTGTTAAGCACATCCCAGCAACATTCATGAGGGCCCACAGAGGAGCTCATTCTGTTCATGCAGAGTCCCAGGCTTCAGTCCCATTCACATTTCCCTTCGGCAGCGGGGGCCCGGGAGCGTGTTCAGAGGACAGGGGAAGCCGCAGATTCATCTTCCCAGGCCTCGAGTGCATTGGCGGCTGCGGTGGGAGTTCAAGTGCGCTGGGAGGTTTGGGGGGACGGAGTGAATGTGGGCAGCTACAGAATTAGGGGCCTGGCGCTCTCAGGGAACTGGGGTTCCTCCCTCCCCCCACATTCTCCTCAGAGGCCCCCACCTGCTGGGTCTCAGCTCCCCCAGGTTAAGCAGGAGCCACCAGGAGGAGGAGACGGACAAGCCTCTGCCGCGGCCCCTTCACCCTTTGTCTCCTGGTGGCCACGCCCTTCCCTGGTCCCCTGCCGCAGACACCCCCAGAGGACACGTGACACTGGCTCTTGAATGCCACAGGGCTGCACGGCTGTGGCTCCGGAGATTGTCCTCACAAACACCAAATGGGGAGTGGCCTCGCTCCCGGTTCGATGGGCCGAGAGCATGTTCAAGTTTAAGTAACAGGCTCTCGGGTGGCCTGTGTTCGTGGCCGGGCTGCTGTCTTCCCTTCCTGGTGGTGCGGTTGTTCTTTCCACCCTCCTCTCGTCTCCCTCGGGGGCCACCTCAGGCATGTGCTCACGCAGTCTGTCCTCTCACGGTCCCCGTGGTCCCCACGTGCGGGGTGTACGTATGGGTGTCCCATCGGGCTCAGAAGCCGGCTGTTCCCCCCGCTGCCCCCCGCCGCCCGCTGTCACTGACCCCTGGGTGACTCACTGTCGTTGACCGGCCCCTGTTGCCTGGCAGGGGAGACCCTGAACGTCAAAACTCTAGGTCCTTCATCCTGAGGCTCTTTCCGTCTTTACCATCCTGTGCCCAATCGGCAGCGCTGCTCAGGAAAGAGCGTCCTGGTTGAAAATACAGTTTCCATGATTCCTTACTGAGGTCTGGCAAGGCCAACCAATCAGGAGACAGTGGCCTGGAACAGAGTTTGTGACAGGGTTCCTGAGCGGGGGGCCACGCCGCACCATCGGGGGCCCCATGGGGCAGCCCCAGGGGCAGCCGGCAGGCAGAGAGAGTGAGAGACCTGGTGGGTTGAAGCCTTCATGTGGTTTCTGTAGGAGGGAACTGGCAGGGCAGGTGGGCAGGTTTGGGTCGACCAGTCGGATGCTCTCAGGGCTCCTGCTGCAGGGGCTGCCCCTCGCCGCCTGGTGCCCGGCCCTGGGGTTGCGGGCACAGAGGGATGCCGGTCCTGGGAATAAGAGCCCCATGAAGGAGTTGCTTGGGGTGTGGGATCCGGGTTGGTGGGTTCGCACATGAAAAGAGCAAAGAAAGGAGTTGTTCGGGATCTCTAGGATCCCAACTCTGGGGTGTGGGGGTGTCCGTCCCCCCCAGAGAGAGCCAGGCCCCAAGATATCAAAGCATGAGAAAACGGGAAGTAACAGTCATGGTCAGTGGGAGACCCTCCCTGGCACGGGCCTTGTCCTGTGGACCCAGGGTCCACGGTGGGACACACCCGGGAGCTCACGGGCCACCCCTGGCCCCGGCTGCACCCCCACGCTGCAGGGGCATGGAGCGGCTCCAGCAGGAGAGGCTCAGCGCGGCCATCGGTGCTGGTCCCCGAGCCCTGCGTGTGACCACGGTGACTGGTGTGTGCCCTGACATCTCACGGACCCCCACCGCCCAGTGTACGCAGAGCACGCCCGTCCTGCGCGGGCGTTTTTAGGGAACCGAGAGCCCTGCCCCTGGCTTACGCGGTAATGAGTCACGTCTTCCCGCGGGAGGAGGAACCTTTTAGAGCTGCGAGTGTTTCTCAGCAGCTGTTGAGAGCCCCCCGGCCCCGAGCAGCTGCTGGTAGAACAGGGCACACTCGACACTTTTAGTGGGGGCACGAAAGAGCCAGAACCGTCCAATCCTCTGTGGATTTACTGCAATAAACTCAGGATTAATGAGCAAAATGTGTGGGGAAGGCCTATCTGTCACACTCAGGATGCTACAATCTAATTTCACTCGTCACTGTTCACTGCTCTCACGTTGCCATTCATTTGCTGAAGGCAAAATACATTACTTCTCAATAAACAAAAGCGGGCCCTGCTGCCCCCCCCACGCCTGCCTTCCGCAGACGCCAGCGACCCGGCCGACGCCCGATGTCCTGTATCAGGGTGTGCATGTGCACATGCATGGGCACGCATGTGTGTGCATGTGTGTGCATGATGCACTCATGTGTGTTCCCAGCCGTGGGCATGCATGTGTGCGCATGAGTGTGCATGATGTGCTCATGTGTGTTCCCAGCCGTGGGCATGCATGTGCGTGCATGATGCGCTCGTGTGTGTTCCCAGCCGTGGGCATGCATGTGTGTGCATGAGTGTGCATGCTGCGCTCATGTGTGTTCCTAGCCGTGGGCATGCCTGTGTGCTCACATGCTCCTAATAGTGTGTCCGCATGCATGTGGACACATGCTTTGCATGGCACGCGAGTGCATGTATGTGTATATGCATGCATGTGCGTATGCGTCATCTTCTCATTGCCTTGTTTTTTCTTGCCCAATAGAAATTTATTTTCTCTCAGTTCTGGAAGCTAGAAGTCCAAGGTCGAGGTCCCAGCAGGTGTGGTTTCTTCTGCGGCCTCTGCCCTTGGCTTGCAGGCGGCTGCCTCTCGCTGTGTCCTCACGTGGTCGGCCCTCGAACTGTGATTTTTCTGCATCTGAATTTCCTCTTCCAGAGGATTCCTAGAGGATTAGGGCTCATCTGCATGACCTCATTTTCGCTTAATTACCTCTGTAAAGAGCGCGTGTCCCCAAGCAGTGACACGCGGAATTCCCCAGCGCCCCTTACCACGGCGCTTCCGTGGGGCATTTTCAGGGGAAATGCTGTGTCTCATGTCCTTTCACAGGGCTGATTGCATGGGGACAGGTCTTCCTCGCCATATGCAAGCCTGTCATTGGGAAGTCATGCTCCAAATTAGAGGCAGGGGAGGGCCGGGAGGGCCCCTGGGGGGAAAATGTTGGTAGGTTTCTGAACTTTATCTGGAAACTTGTAAAATCATTCCTTTAAGCAAGTCCTCCAAGGACGTTTAACATATGAATGGGGCCCGGGCCAGGTAGCGCAGCTGGTTAGGGGATCGACCCAATATGCCAAGGTTGCGGGTTCGATCCTGGTCAGAGCACAGATAAGAATGAACCAGTGAGCACATCAGTAAGGGGAACAACAAATCGATGTCTCTCCTTCCCCTTTCCTCTTTCTCTACAACTGATACATAAAAAAATTAAAAATTGAAAATAAAGAAGATTGGCAATTTTATAGAAAAGCATCTATGGTTTCAAGTGAGACAGGCCTGGGTCAGCTCCCCCCGCGAGCAGAAGGGTGTGTTGGGGCCGCAAGTGCTGATGGCACCCCTGAGTCATTTGCCCAAAGACAGACCCGTCAGGTCCTGCAAAGCACCACCGTCTTTCTGCCCAAGACACCTTCTGCCGCGTGCCCACAGGCTGGTCCCCAGGGTAGAGCCCGGCCACCATGAGCTCTGAACCCAGCCTGTTGAATTGCCATTCACATGATTTGTCCCAATGATGTTTGTACCTCATCATTGGTGATAAATGGGTCTTTTCTATTTTTTCATTAGAAAAATTACTGTTTTTCTTCAATTTGGCATTTCCAGGGAGCCATTCACGTTTAAAGCTAATATTGGAACAGCAGGTTGCTACTGAAAATATTTGCCTTTTCTTTGCTGGCAACCTATCAGCATGGGGGGAAACGAGGCGGCTCACGAAAGCCTAAATACATTAGGCTTTTTTCCTCACACATCACTCACTCTTTTTCCAAGAGGAAGGCATCGCGAGAGGTGTCGGGAAATCACTGCGGTCGTGGTTTTGCGTATTTGGGGGATGGCTTCTGACAATCCAGCCCTGGCCGGGCAGCTCAGTTGGTTGGAGCATCGTCCCGTACACCAAGAGGTTACAGGTTCGACTCCCTGTTGGGGCACGTAGCTAGGTTGTGGATTCGATCCCCAGTCAGGGTGTGTACGGAGGCAACCAATGGATGTTTGTCTCCCTTCCTCTCTCTCTGTAGAATCAATAAACACATCCTCAGGGGAGGATTAAAAAATAAGAATAAGCATTCTAACACGTATGACTTGCATGGAGAAGACCCAGAATAGTGAGCTGCATTTCCCCACTAGAAGATCAGAGTTGATTTTGGCCTCCTGGGTCGCCTGCCCCAGAAAGTCCTTTGTCCAAAATGAGGTCCTTACAAAGCCTGTTTCTCAAACAGCACTGGAGCCAGAGCCTCAATATCCACTTAATCCTCTCAGTTACCCAGCCAGGTATTTGAAAAACTACCCGTGAAAAACAGGGCTTGGAGACTTTGAGACCCTGGCCCGAGGTCACACAGTGGAACTGCCAGTCCAGGACTCTCTGTCCCTGCTCTCTTTTTCCCCGCTGCGAGTTGCTCTTTGTCTTGCCAGGGGGTTACACCTTTGCCACACCATGCCACTAATGTCCCATACTGGCTGGGACCCCTCTCTTGGGGTTCAGTGGCCGAGAGAAGCCCAGGGACACAGCAGGGACGAGGGAAGGAGACCTCCTGGGCCGCCCCGACCCCTCCCAGAAGTCTGGAAGCGGTTGGTGCAATGAGCTGATGTAACGAAGGAGGCTCGGCCCTTCCTGTGGAAAGGAGAAGGGGGCCCCGCAAGAGCTGCCAACAAGCCAGAAAAGATTCAGCCCCCAAGCTGACTCCCTTGACTTTCAAAGGGAAATTGGTTCTGATTCCGTTTATCAAAAGACTCTGAACGAAGTGGCAAGGCAGAGACCATCCACAGAGAGAGGATATTTACCACGTGTAAAAATACGGGCTGGAATAATCTTTTTTTTTTTTTTTTTTTAAGATTTTTATTTATTTCTTTTCAGGGAGAGGAGAAGGGAGGGAGAAAGAACAATGTATGGTTGCCTCTCACACGGCCCTCACCGGGGACCTGGCCTGCAACCCAGGCACGTGCCCCGACTGGGAATCGAACTGGGACCCTCTGGTTCCCAGCCTGCGCTCAATCCACTGAGCTACACCAGCCGGGCTTTTTTTTTTTTTTTTGGAATAATCTTTTTAAAAACAGAGAGAAGTAAACACAAACCGAACAGCGAGGGAAGTTGGAAATGGCCGAGTGCTGTTATAGGAATGTCCATTTGTGAATAGCAGCGTGGCGTCACGGTGCCGAGGGAACCGTTTCAACCCTCTCTTTTCCCAGGAGCGCTGCTCTCTGCAGGGCCGGCGTGCGTGGACTGGAGAGAGAGGTGTCCGGGAGGCCATGGGGCAAACCCCCAAGCGGTCTGGGGGCTCCGTGGCTAAGTCCCTGTGCCCGGCTCCGCTCTCTGCAGGCACCAGGGCGCGTCCACTGAGCCTTCTCTGCTTCCAGGCATCCGCATGCTGGACGGGGACGTGACCGACGTGGTGGAGGCCAAGTCGCTGGGCATCCGCCCCAACTACATCGCCGTCTACAGCGCCAGCTGGGGGCCGGACGATGACGGGAAGACGGTGGACGGGCCCGGCCAGCTGGCCAAGCAGGCCTTCGAGTACGGCATTAAAAAGGTGTGAGTGAACCAGGGCTGCTGGGGGAGCTCTTGGGGGTGGGGGAATAGTTAAAAAAAAAAAATGGAAAGAAAATTAACAATGAAACATTAGAGGGACCCAGGCCAGAACCCCAAAGTGGCACCGGGGAGTCTGGCTGTGCCAGGACCAGCTGAGGGGGAAGTCCATCACTCAGGGGCTCGGGGGAGTGGCTCGGAGCGGAGCCGAGCACCTTGTCACAGGGCGGCCGTCTCAGCCCGGACTCTGTGCCTTGGAGCCTGGCTGCCCCGGCTGAGGGCAGTGAACAGGTGGGTGGTCGGCTCTTTGCCCTGTGCAGGTGGCGGGAGGGGTGTCCTGGCCTCGGCTCAGCTGCGCAGAGAAATACCCAGCGTGGAGCTTTCTGTCTGTTGTGGGGGCGGCATGCCAAGCCAGCGCCCCCTGAGCAGGAAGCCTTGGTTCACTTGCTCGCTCCCTGCCAGCAAGCAGCCCAAGACGGTTAGAATTTGAGGGGTGGGACCTCAGCAGGGACTGCACAGAGCAGACCTCCGAGCGCTGCTTCTCAGGGGACACAGCGGAGGCTGGCGGCTCCTCCCAGGAGGCCTGCTGGTCCGGAGGCCCGGCCACAGTCTCTCTGTGGTGTGATCCATTCCCGGCGCTTGTGAGTCAGAAAGGCTGGGTGAGCGGCTGGGGTGGGGGGGTGGCGGGGGGGGGTGCTGGCCACAACCCAGCTATAACAGGCAGGGTGGCGAGGCGGATCTCCGGGCGAGGACAGCTTCTTGGACCAGAGAGACGGAGCTGTGGTCAGCGTCTAGGTGGCCCTGGGTGGCCCAACCAGCCCTAGCCCAGAGCATAAGGTGGGGCCCGGTGATACTGGCAGGGGTTCGAGCTGGAAATCCAGGCATCCTTGGACAACACTGAGAACTCCAACTTTCTCCCATTAGACACAGGGCAGAGGGGACAGGGGTTGGGAGGAGGAGGTGGGCTCATTTTATTATGTATCGATTTTTAGACTTAAAAAAAAATTCTTATCTTATTGTGACCCATGCAGCGTGATTAAAATGTGGTTAATGCAGAGTTCGTGAATAAACCAAATAGTACGAGAGCATTAGGTTAAAGGCTGCCTTTCTCTCCCAGGCTCGTCCTCCGGCCCTGCCCCGCACAGAAGCAATCTTTTAAGATTTTATTCATGTATTTATTTTTAGAGTGAAGGGAGGGAGGGAGAAAGAAGGGAAGAGAAACAATGATGTTAGTGAGAAACACTGATCGGTTGCCTCTAGCACGCCCCCTACTGGGGTCCTGGCCTGCAACTCAGCCATGTGTCCTGACTGGGAATCGAACCGGCTACCTTCAGCGTCGCAGGATGACACCCAACCCACTGAGCCACATCAGTCAGGACAGAGGAGCGACGTTTTAAAAATCTGTTCATGGTTTCCTTTTTCTAAACGATATAATTTGAGTGCTTTTCTGGGTGTATTGAGTTTGGTTATTTTGTATTAATTTCCTAGTATGAGGGTTGAGACCTTAGGTCTTAGAATGTTCCCAACCCGGTGACACCCCCCTCCTCTTCCAGGCCCCAGGCCTCACCACTGCATCCTTCACCTCCCGGCCAGGTGCTGGCCCGGGGACGCTGCAGGATTCAGACATCACCACGTCAGCCGCTGCCCTCAAGGGGCTGCCGAATCCATCCTCCCCATACTTGGCTCCCGCCACCCACTATGTCACTTGGATCTCATGCTTGATGACAAGTGAAATCTCCCGCAAATGGAGCTCATTTAAGCTGTGAATGAGAGATCCCGTTTTCTGCACGGAAGCTGTTGCTTCGAATGGCATTGATCGCCCATGTCTGTCACTTCTATGAGATGATGTCGAAAGACTTTAGAGCTGAGGACGGGGGCCCCCGTGTCCGGGAGGGGTGATGATTGTTTGCAGACGGCGGTCCTCGGCCTCACTAGGTTTGTGGAGACGGGACTTTGGGAAGTCCAGGGCGCAGCGAGGGGCGCTTTGCACTCAGAATTCTGAGCGACATCCGTTTCGTCAAGGTGCCAGGGGACAGAGGAAGTCGCAGAGGGGACCTCTGGCTCCCTGTCCTTCTTGTCACGTTGTTTTTTTTTAATTACTGAGGTTCTTTTTTTTTTTTTTTCTCTTCTTTTCTTTTCTTTTTTGGAGTTCTCCTGAAGTACCGTAGGTCATATAGGGAGCCTTCCATTATAGCTGTCAGACGTTCTCACAGAACATCCTCCTGGAAATTCGATGATCTCTACCTGAACCACATCCGTCCATCTGTTTTTCCTTCCCAATGACCCAATTGTCACCTGTAGTCTTTTTCTAGAAACCCTGACTTCATCTCAGGGAGATGATGTCGTTTGGTGGCGGGAGAGACTTTGGAGCCGTAATGTGACAGAAAGATCTGTTTCACGTTGGTCTTTAGGAAGCCTCAAAACACTGACCCTTCAAGTGTCATCCAGAAGGGGAGACAGACACCGTGGTGGCCTTTGGCATTTTAGACCCCGGGTGTTCAGAGCCGGGGCCAGAGGCAGCAGCCCTGGCATTGCCTGGGAGCGCGATAGGAAGGCAGAATTTCAGACCCGCCAGGACCCAGAGCCCCGGCCATTCCTATGCATGCTCAACAAGCGGAGGTTCTGCCCTGGCCGGGTTCCTCAGTGGGTTGGAGCGTCATCCCTACACCAGAAGGTTGCAGGTTTGATTCCCGGTCAGGGCACCTTAGGTTGTAGGTTCGATCCCCAGTCAAGGCATGTACAGGAGGCAATGAATCAATGTTTCCCTCCCACATCAATGTTTCTCTCTCTCTCTCCCTTCCTCTCTCTCTAAAAACCAACGAACAGCCCGGCTGGTGTAGCTCAGTGGATTGAGCGCGAACTGGGAACCAGAGGGTCCCGGTTCGATTCCCAGTCGGGGCACATGCCTGGGTTGCAGGCCAGGTCCCCAGTGAGGGCCATGTGAGAGGCAACCATACATTGCTCTTTCTCTCTCCCTTCTCCTCTCTCTGAAAATGAATAAATAAATAAAAACCAATCAGGTGAGGATTTAAAAAAGAAAACAAGAACGAGAGTGCTGTTTGAGTCCATCCTCTGTGAGGCTGGGCAGTCAGCTTGCTTGCCCCATTCTGCCAAGTGACAACCTTCTCTACGTAGTTTGAAGCGGGTGGGGACGTGGGGGGTGACAGTGTCTTAGGGACATTGTCATGGAATAAAGACGGGCTCTGATGGGTTAAATACCTTTTCGCTTGGATTTCAGTGACTTCGAGTGAGCTTCTGACGACTCTTTTTCTGCCGGCAATTAAATGCCCAGACACACCCGTTTCCGTAGGGCTCGGGGCTTTTCTTCCAGAATGTTGATCTTTTTGCTAGCCGTGACTAACCTTTCTGTCTGTCGCACCCCGCACCCCGGGCTGGCAGCGAGTTCAGGTCCACGCCGGCGACGGGGACAGCAGGGCGCGTGCACGGCGGGACTCGGCAGGCACGAGGGACCTTCCTGCGGGCTCCGCCGGGGCTGCAGGAAATGTCAGACCATGACAAATAGGCCCAGGAGGGTGGAAAACTGTGGTCAGTTGTTCTGCAAAGTGGAGCGGCGCGGAGCTTCCGGAGCGGGCGGGTCCTCCCGGCCCAGGGTGGCCTTGAAGGCTAAGGGAGAGTGTGACGCGTCCCGTCAGCAGCAGGGCTCCACGGGGACGCCGAAGGCATTGCAGGATGTTGTTGACAGTTTCCTTTAAACTGGCCAGTTGTCGGGTGTAAGTGTCAATTTCCTGCTGCGTGTTTGGAAAGGAGGGTCGCCGGCCAGGGCGCCGGAGTTACCAGCCCTGTGGGGCTCGTTCCGTGCGCAGACGGGTGTTGGCCGCGTGCTTTGAGCCGGCTGCGCCCACCGGCCGGTCCAGCTACTTGAACCTGAGTGGATCTTGGGCGAGCTCATCTTCCGCTGGAGCCTGTGGCCGGGGTGACCCCTCGATTCGGGCACTAATCCTTCATTCTGTGGGTGCGGTATGGAACGGGAACCCACCTGGACCCGCCACTGTCTTTCAAAGACTCGCTTTCACAGGGACGTCCTTACAAATGAGCTCTGCACACAAGGGAAGCCACCGGCCTTGGCTGGCACTGAGGGCCTGACCACTTCCGTGCTTGCCCAAGGGCCGCCGCGGAAACTCGCCACCTGGCGTACCCAGAGATCAAGGCCCCATCCCTGTTGTGGAATGTAGCTTGCTCTCCAAGAAGAGGGCTCCTCGCCCCGGCCAGGGTGGCTCGGCTGGAGCGTCATCTCATAACTGAAAGGTTGCGGGTTCGATTCCTGGTCAGGGCACATGCCTGGGTTGTGGGTTTGTTCCTCCATCTGGGCATGGTCTGCACACATACCGGAGGCCACCAATCAATGCTTCTCTCTCACATCCGTGTTTTCTCTCTCTCCCTTCCTCTCTCTCTAAGAGCAGTGAAAAAAAAAACAAAACACAGAGTGCTTCTTCATCTGGGTTTACAGGAAATTCACCCCCTCCCCACAGGACCAGGTCTTTCAGTCTAGAAAAAGTAACATTATAGGTCTGGCTGGTGTAGCTCAGTGGAATGAGCACCAGCCTGGGAACCAAAGGGTCGCCAGTTTGATTCCCAGTCAGGGCACAGGCCTGGGTTATAAGCCAGGTCCCCAGTAGGGGGCGCACCTGAGGCAACCACACATTAATGTTTCTCTCCCTTCCTTTGCCTCTCTCTCTAAAAATAAATTTAAAAAATACTTATTTTCTTAAAGAAAAAGTCACGTTATAAATTCAGCCATCATCTTTCATCTCAGCATTACCTGTGGCACCATTTGGTGTTTTTGACATCAGTCCTTGTAAAGGAAATTCTAGGCAGAGCTCTGGAACAGGACAGCTTGCACGAGGGCCCTTGGCTTTCCCCAGAAGAACACAGGGACCTTCCTGTGGGCTCCGCCGGGGCTGCAGGAAATGTCAGATCATGACAAATAGGCCCAGGAGGGTGGAAACCTGTGGTCACTTGTTCTGCAAAGTGGAAGGTGGTCCTTCTGGGTCTTGTCCTTGGGACAGTCCTGTGAGTCTGAAGTTTCCAGGTTGTCTGTAGCTTCTCGGTGAAGCTTCTAGTTTCTGCACAGTCAAAAGCACTCAGTGGAAACCCAACCATGTGGCCTCCACATGGTCTGAACCCACCCTTCTTGGCCCTCGGAAGGGACTGCAGGCCGCGGGCGCGTCCCGCCCTGCCAGGTCCGGGCTGCCGGCTGACGCCTGGCGGTGTTCCCTCCCACGCAGGGCCGGCAGGGCTTGGGCTCCATTTTCGTCTGGGCGTCGGGGAACGGCGGGAGAGAGGGAGACTATTGTTCCTGTGACGGCTACACCAACAGCATCTACACCATCTCCGTGAGCAGCACCACCGAGAGCGGCCAGAAGCCGTGGTACCTGGAGGAGTGCGCGTCCACCCTGGCCACCACCTACAGCAGCGGGGCCTTCTATGACCGGAAGATCGTGAGTGCCCCCTCCCCCGGCGCTCTGGGGACGCGTTCCCCTTCCCGCGTAACGGCATGACAGGCTAGATCTAGGCCAGCGTGTCCCGGGTCCCCGGGGATCCCCTCACTCATCCATGAACTAGCTGTGCCTCCAGGTAAAAACCCCAGTCCTGTGGCCACCTCCCTCAGACCCTGCCTTGCTAATTTTTGCACGGAATGCCAATGAAAACCCCGCCTGGCTCTAGAGGTCTAAAAATAGCCTTTAAGAACGGGGTGCCTTCTTACCACGGGTCTTCTTTTAGCTGCCTTGCATTCTGTGGTCACAGCGCTCGGGATCCGAGCGACCAGCTCGGTTCCCACGTGCAGGATTGCGTAAGAGAAAGCTCTGGCTTCATACTGAAAGAGCATAGAAATCCGAGTGTTCCCCTGGGCGTTCCTTCCCAGCAAAAGGACTTTTTCTAGGCACCGCGTCCAGCAAAGGTTCCTGCCCACTAAGCGCCCTTCGATGGACGTAGGGTGTTTTGTCTTGGATAAAGCAACTGGTTTTTTTTGTTGTTGTTGTTTAGTATATAGATGGATTCTGTGCTTTTTCCTCTCCGACTTTAAGAGGAGGATGAGAGGTGGGCGTGACGTTGAAAATAATGCCCAGTTCAAATGTACAGTCATTAAGTTGGGTTTCAGACATTTGAAACACACGACCACAGAACCGGGCAGACGCGGCTTCATTTTAAAGCTCACTGGCGTCTTCTCACTTCTCCTGCTGCTTGGCCGCCTCTTTAGAAGGGCCCTGCTGGGTTATTTTTGCCTTCCTCGGTGGCAGCGTCTACAGACTCCCTGTTGCCTGCCGCGCTCCACGCCGGCGGAAAGGTCAGCCCCGATCGCGCGGCCGCCAGCCTGGCAGAGGGCCCCGGGCCAGGGCGCGAAGGTACTAATTTAAGTTATTTTTCTTTTCCACTGGAGCACGCGCCCCTGGGACGGGCGGCCGAGATCCTGAATGGCGTCCTGTTCATTTAGGCATCGCGCTCCCTGGAGCTCGGGCTGGCTGACGTCTCGTAAAAACAGCCGCCTGGCTGGAGGGGAGCGGAGACTGTCATTGCACATTCTGTACCCTGGCGCTCCCCGTCCCTGGGAGCAGGGCCTGCGGCTCTGTTGGCTTCATTCATCAGACTGCGTGTGCGTGTTTGTACGTGTGCATGCGTGGGTGCACGCCTTAGCTATAAAATGCTAGCATATGCGTGGGAAGGGTGTAGCTCGGAGAAGTTTGCGAAAGCACACATACTCCATTGTACGTGCTCTCCTGGGGTTCTTTTCCGGGAATATGGACGGCACTTCTGTTTTCAGCTCATCAAGGGCCGCGTCTTTTCTCTGAGTCCCCTTAGGGATCCTGCAAGGGGATCGGCAGCCCTTGCGGACGGTTGGCAGCCTTTCAGCAGGTGTCTGAGGGAGGTCAAGACTCTGTCCCCTGGGACACGCGGCTGCTCTGTGTTTAGTGAATGTGGAGCGGTGTTCTCCTGGAGGGACAGCAACTTTGATTGCTGTCGCCCAGTGCAGGGATGCGACCCTTGATAAAAGAAGCAACGTCTAAAGCGAGCATCTCTTGTTCACTCCTCGGCTTTCCACTCATTCCCTAAACACGAGGCGTGCTCCCTGTGCGGTGCTCTGTCTCGGGAGCGGGGCGAGTACGTGCCGGGTGCCGGCTGCGACTTTCACGGCCGGCCAGGGAAGGACACGTTGCCGTGCCCACTCAGAGACAAAGACGTTGCATCCTCGTCCCTCTCTCTTCTCAGCCACCCTCCCCAAAGACACCTGGGTCCAGGTGTCGGCCGGGCTGCCTTCCCTTCAGGAGGCTCCAGGGAAGCATACGCTCCTTGCTCATTCAGGTTGCCGGCAGAATTTAGTTCCTCGCAGTTATAGGACGGAGCTCTGTTTCCCTGTGGGCTGTCCGCCGGGGCCGTTCTCAGCTTGTGTGGACCACCCATATCCCTGGGCTTGTGTCCCCAACTCCCTCTTCAAAGCCAGCCCTGATGGCTCAGGTCCCCCTTATGCCTCATCTCTTGGACAGACTTCCTGCCTTGCTCTCCTTCAGAGGGCCCAGTGATTACCTGAGACCCACTGGATAACCCAACGGTACTCTCCCCGATTTAAGCGAGGCTGGTTAGCAACCTTCATTCCATCTGCAAAATGCTCGGGGGAGCGCTAGGCAGCCAAACCCATCCAGCGTAGGAGGTGTTACATACCTGTAGCTCCACG